>ML800680.1:55523-65694 GCA_009831015.1 Picea engelmannii
ACAATGTTCTTCAAATGCCTACAGATGGTTCTGCATTGAACTACATCGAAGAAAAGTGACCAATTTTTAAAGAAGAACCTTGTAATGTTAGACTTTCATTGGCAGTTGATGGTGTCAATCCATTTGGAGAGCTTCATTCTATGTACTCAGTGTGGCTTGTTTTTTTTATAAACAATAACCTTCCTCCTTGGATGTCGATCAAGAGAGAGCACACAATGTTGGCAATGATTGTTCCAGGTATTTAATTATCTTTTATTTGCTTTAAAGTATGACAAAATATTTCATTTCTTTGTTTCCTGCATGGTAATTTTTTTTTTTTATATATCACGACATCTAGATAAGTATAATTAATCATGCAGTATGTTGAACCAATTAGGTAGGTACCAGGTTAAATATATGAATGTATATATTGAGCCTCTCATCGATGAGTTGTTGAAGTTATGGCCTCGCGTCACTATGTATGACATCTCTGGACCAATAGGGAAAAAATGATTTCAATTCCATGGAATACTATCATGGACAATTCATGATATTCCCGGGTTAACACATTTTTGTGGTATATTGTTACTTTATTTTGTGATTTAATATTATATATATATTGAAAAAATCATGCATTATTTTAAATTGTAACTCTAATTTGACGCTACATTTATTCATATATCTTGTAGGTCTTCAAACAAAGGGTAAATTTTCATGCCCAGTTTGTGGTCCGAGGATAAAAACTCATCGTTCAAGGAATTTAGCAAAGGAAGTGTTTGATGACTATAGGCACTTTCTGCCTAAGAACCATAGTTATCGAACTACAGACAAAACAAATTTCAATGGTAAAAAAAAAATGGAAAAAAAAACCACGAAGAATGACACCTCGCCTATGGAAGTTGGAATATATTAGAAATCGTCAAGGTACACAAATTATTTATGTATGACCTATTATATAAATCTTTGGTTAATTTCATTAGTATTAATTTCATTTTGTCCCATTAATTAGTGTTAATTTCAATTTGTTGATGTTTCATGAATGTCGTTAAGGTACAAATGGGCTTCCACGAGGAATGAAAAGTTACCCGATACAATTCAGTAGATTTCCATACTACGAGCACCTACAAATAGTTCATTTGTTTGATACAATGCATATCGGGAAGAACATAACAGAATTGTTATGGCGAATATTAGATGAAAGGACTGACAAAGAGAGAATTGGAAAGATTTATTGTGACATCCGAGAAGCTAATCACGCATTGCAAAGTGTTATTATTAATTATAATGGTGATGGTCATGAACAAAATTCTAGTCTTCCTTGGTTATTGATGGAGCAACAGAGCAATAATGTAAAAGAGGTCATTCGAAAAATTAGGTTTCCGACGGGGTTTTTGTCGAACATACAAAATATCTTAACTAAAAAAGGTGATTTTGGTGGGGTTAAAACACATGACTGGCATACATTCATTAAGGTAATTAGTAGGTTATAATATATTTCCTTATTGGTATGCATTTTTTGGAAACAAATAATAATTTATTTTTTTTGGTTACAATATGTTCTACCTTTATCTCTCCTAGATGACATTGACAACGACATAAAACAAATTATTTATGTACTTGGAAAATACATGATGTAAGTATTGTTTTATAAGGAAAATGTACTTCTTACGTGATTTGTAGTGGATCTTATTGACATATTATCGTTTATCTGCAAATTTATGCATGCCTTGATATTATTTTATTGCATCAACATTTATAGGTGGCTATCATCAAAAGAAACCCATAAAGAAGATATAAGGTATTAGAAGAGAGAAATTCCCTGACTAATATATCAAATGTAACAATATCTACCTCCAACATTTTTCAATGCACAAGAACACTACCTCATACACCAAGTTGAGGAGAATGAATTATGTGAACTAGTACACACAAGGTCGATGTGGATGGTGAAGAGGTAGATGAAGTCACTGAAGGATTTTGTTAGACAAAGAGCACGTCCAGAGGGTTCTATGGTTGAGGGATATATGGTATATCAATGCACGATGTATATTAGTCAATATCTACCTAAATTAGCAGAAAATATGAATGTGCCTCGCATTTGGCATCTCGACTCCATCAACAAATTTGAAGGGGAGATCTTATTGGGGAAAGGTAAAATGAGGACTGTGAAAGGTAATTATTAGATGCTAATGCAGATTTAATATATTACACATTTATTAAATTATTCCTTTATTAACAATAACTAATTAATGATATTAAATTGTTATGCCATCATACAGTTGCTCGAGAGTGGGATGCTTTACATTTATACATTTTAAACAACCTTGATTGGATGGAGTATTGAATAGAATATACTGAAGAATAGTTCGGTAGGTTATCATGGGAAGGGTTGAGTAAGATGATTAAAATAATGCATCGTCATTGAAATCAATTTCCTGATCTTACATCAAGGGAAGTTGATTTAGTCTTTGGTTTAAAAGATAAACATGCGAGTTAATTTTTTTACCCGCATTTTCCTAGTTGTTTCCCAATTTTTCAATGTATTTGGTTTGTTTAATTATTGAAATATATATTTAGTAAGTCCTATATGAGAATTATTAATTGGAATTTTATTTTTTACTTGTTGTCCATGTTGCATTTGAAACATCACAAGGCTATGTGGTGTAATGGTCGTAAATTTCTTATCAAAATGTTGGATGATAAGATGAAAAGCTCGGATTGTGGGATAACTGCAGTGTTTAACGTCACCAACATTTCCTCTAGAAGTGACAGAAATCCAGAAGAAACTAAGAATAGGTACTATGGTCATTTGATGGATATAATTGAGTGTGATTTTAATTCCTTTAAAATAGTTTTGTTTGAGGTTAAATGGTATAGGCTATGGATGCATGAACGCGATCCTGGAAGAACTGTTATTGAGCATGATAATGGATTTACCATGGTTAATACAAGGGAATTTGAACTGGGTATAGAGCCTTATGTTTTTCCAAGTCAATGTGAGCAAGTATTTTACTCAGAGGTACCTAGTAAAGTAGGTTGGTCATACGTTGTTTGATATGATCCAAGAGGAAGACCAGTAAAGTACAATCATGTAGCTGAGGATGAAGATAATAACGAGGAAGAAGATGATGATTATGCAAATCTAGAGAAGGTGTCTCATGTAGTCGATGTATCAGACGAAGAATTTGTAGAAGTTGATCATCCAAATGTAGGAGATGACGATCTCATTGACGATATTGATAACTATAATAGCAAAAACGATGTTGACGATGATGTTGATAGGAATGAGCCTTTCACCAATATCAATTCTGAACCAGATCTTGATACAGATGTTGAGCTAGATGAAGAAGAAGATGAATGATATTTAATTGTTGAAAAGAAGAGGTATGGAGGGCATAATTAGAGCTTCCACCTGCACATGGTTGCCCCTGTTTAGTAGAGAATGAACTATTCTCGAAACCAAGAGGAGATTTGCGCGACTGCGCCTAATCATACTAATGATGTAGGTATGTCCATCATCAATTCATCATTATCATTCTCCAAATTATCATTCTCCAAATATCTTATGCAAATTTTACAAGGAAATTGTACTAGGACTAGACACGGGAAACAATGACCTGTGAATGGGGCCAACGTTGAAATTTTTTCAAACTGTTTCTAAATGCATTGAAATTTGACATGGATAGACTATTCACATGCCTTAACGATATGGGAGGGTTTATGGACTCAAATTTAACTCACATGCCAACTTTCTTCCATCATCAATTCATCATGTAAACCATAAACCCTAATTTAGTGGAGTCATCGATTTGTTCCCAGTGAATGGATGCATTTTTGTTGACATGGAATGAGACAACACATGTACCTTCTTAATTTTATTCCTTCACTTGATGTGGGCCTAGTCATTCCTAGCCTTGAATTGAAAGTTTCCCCTAGTCTTAGTCGTCACCCTTCATAAATGTTGTCACCCAACGATCATTATATCATAAGGTTGGAGGCATGTGGTCATTGGGATCATGAGGCTTTATAACCCCACAGTAACAAGAGACATTAATTGATCAACTTTGACTATATTGAAAGGTGCGTGCAATTGAAAATACTAACAACCAAAAACTAAAAGGGATCAATACACCGACTGTCAATGAGAGGTGATCTCGTCGTGGTGTGTAGGAACATGCCTAGCACCTTCAAAATTATCATTCTCCAAATATCTTATACAAATTTTACAAGGAAATTGTACTAGGACTAGACACATGAATTTATTCGAATGACCCAATGACAACTGTAACGAAGGCCTTGAAGAAGGCTAACATATAATATCTAGGTTTGATTAGCAAAAGACCCCTAACACAGGAGGATAGGGAAAGAATTGTAGAGCTACAAAATACAATAACTAATTTTTGGGTAAGTGGCATCTTCACATATTTTTATTAGCTATGACAATTTCATGTATGTTTTTTAGTTTTATATTTTTTATATGATCTGATAAAGAAAAATTTTCCGTTTGTAGGAGTTTTTAAACCTCGTGCATGGGGAACCTGTCGATCTTGCAACTGCTATAGGTAGCAGTGATGGTCCAATGCAAAAAAAAAGGTCGACAAAGAAAAGTGAAAGTGAGGCTTTTTTAGCCTCTCGAGGGTCCCCTCGAATCCATTGATGAGCGAAATGATTTTGATCGACATGACATGCCGGAGCATGATGAGTCAGAGCCTGGGTCTCCACATGATGACTCTGGAGAGGAGCATAGTGTAGATGGATATGATATTATTCTACATGGAGCAGAACAAATTAAAAACACCAGATCACTAGATATCACCTTTTTCGATGGATGACACATGTGTTCCGATCAAGATTCAAAAGATTGCAGGTAATTGTCCCATTAATTGATTAATTTTTTTCATGAAATTGAAATGGACATTTGTTGATATTATTATAAATTAATGGATAACACATTTCTATAGGAAACAATGTTTTCTATAGAAACTTACATGAAAAAGCATTGGAGTTGTTTGGCCCCACCATTCTCACATGGTGGAATGGCCAAAATAGAAAAAAGAAAGATGATTTAATAGATCACATGGTAAACTTGTTCGGCAATACTTTCAACAAGAAAGTGGTTACAAAGTTAGCCAGTGAGAATTTGAAATACACTAGGGCCCAATATCGGGATAAATTGCAAATAGACCTCAAGCACGAACGCCCTCCCATGGTTCCCGAGAAAGAGTGGAAGGCGCTATGGCACAGACCCATAAACCCTCAGGCTGGAGTCCGCACAAGATCTTTCAACTTCGGCCCTTAGAGTCTGACTGACCCTCTTAATTCCTCTCGAGGAATTATTCACTCACCCTCTATGAGTATAGTTCACAGGCCCTCTTGAGTTATGCCCGCGCAATCATTCACCGACATGAACCCCGCGATCAAACCCCAACTGTCATTGGGACTTTTTCCCTTTTCTTTTCAGGATACTGGATTTCGCGATTTCACAAATTTTGTTGTTGAGTGCCTTGCCCCTTCAACCTCCAAAACCCGAAATACCAAACTCTTGACTCACCTTGCCACTGATTTTGGCTTTTCACTCTTCTCGATTTCGGGAGTCGCAATGTCATTCAACTCTACCTCTTGACTCCCGAGGTCACGAAACCCGAATTACCGAAATCCCAATTTGCCGAAATGCTGAAACACACTTCCACAATTTCCTTCGCGTTTCGCGATTTCGATACTTTTGATGTGGAGTGTTTTGCCCCTTATCAACGGGAATGCCAAAAACCCAATTTTTGAAATGCTGACAAATTCTCTGTCGCAACTTCCGATTTTGGACTTTCCTCCCTGCTGAGTCCCGATCACCCGTCCTCAGGACTTCCGAAACCCCGAACTTCAAAGTTCTGAATTCCTGAACTCATCACTCTTTGACTTCACACATGAAACCTCCTTTCGCGTTTCAGGAACTTGATCAACCAAGGTTTTGGATTGCACTCTGGGCTCCCGAACACCAAATTCCTGAAAGGTCACGTTCGACGGTCCACGTTGACTCTGTCGTTCGAAGGATAGATCTATCCAACGCTTAAATCCCCTGCAACTTTCTTAGATCCTACGGTCCCCACTATTTTGGGAGTTCTCCTCGGAGAATTCCAACCATTCAATCTCCTCCTCAACGAACCTCTGGCTCAAATCAAACCTATGATCCTCCTCTGGAATTTAACCTCTGCATAACTAATTGCATTTCCTTCCTTTCTCTCGAATGATTCAAAGTTCCTAACCCTCCTGAGCTTCCTTGTAACTTTGAGTCTTCAGAAGACTTCTGCACGCACTCCTTGCCGTACTTCTTAAAATATTCCTGAATATTTGAATCTCTTGACTCTGTGCAACTCTGCAACAACAATCCTTCAATTTCTCAACCTTAGTTTATAAGTTCTAAGGTATTGACCATCCTGTGCACACCTTGCACAACTTATGTGCTTGACTTGCATTTCAGTTGAAATGAGAACAATGGTATCTATCCCGAGCTTTCAGAGATAAACTCTGAACACCTGTCAATGCACTCCTTGCGGACGTTTCATTGCACTCCTTGCAGGAAATCTTACTCAGGAAGAGAAACAATTGAAACTCATTCTCTCACTCTCTCAGACTTCAAACACTTATCATGGAATCATATATTCCCCATAAACACAATAGTAAATGAAAAACAGAGAGAATACAACCACAAAAGCAAACTACTCAACATGTAGAAACATAAAAAATCATAACACCATGAGTCTGAATCAACTCTTCATATTTTAATTCAGAACTTATGTACATGGGTTCTTCTCTACTACTCTCTGCTTCTCCTCTATGATAATGTGCTTAATCATACAATTTCTGATTGATACAATGATACAAAGGTGAGGGTGTCTATAGTCGTTTTCCCTCCTGTTCCTAAAACTGTCTAATCTAGAATTTAAATCTACCTACTTTCATTAACTGGCATAAATGCCTCTACATCTTACAGATGAGAGCGGATCGCTCAAGATCTGTTTACAATATGGAAGTACGCCTTCTTAACTATTTCATTAATGTTTTCACATCCAAACTTTCAAAAACATTTCAAAACGTTTTTGACATGTGCCAAAATGTGATGGCGTTCATCCCAGCTGTCTTCTGCCTCCACGCTTTCTTGTTGCTAATGATGCTCCTGCATCATACTCCCTCACTTGAAAATTTTCATGGACTCATGTTCATGAGATCTTGCACTATCTGTCCATGCTTCTGAATTTCTGCTTCATTCTCCCATCTGACATATTCAACTGGATGTCCCTTCCATTTGACCAAGTATTCAAAATACTCTTTCCTCTTGGTCTTCCTGTTGACCCTCTTATCAAGTATACTTTCCATTTGTGGATTTTGAGCTACAGACATTTGTTTAGTCCACTGAACCTCTGTTTGTTCACTGTCTGCTCCAACTCTATAATGGTACAGATCTGAGATGTTGAATATAGGTGAAATTTTGATCCCATCGGGTAATTCAATCTCATATGCATTTGCCCCAAATTTCTTCATGACCTTGCATGGTCCAATCTTCTTCATTTTCAGTTTGTTATATGTACCCCTTGGGAACCGTTCCTTTCTCATATGTGCAAGAATTAGATCGCCAACTTTAAACTAAAGTTCTCGCCTGTGTTGATATGCTCTGCACTTATACTCTTGATTTGAATTCTACAAATGTTCCCTCACTTGGTTGTGAAGTTCCTTCATTGCTTTTGCAAAATCCTCTGCAATAACACTTCTAGTTTCATTCTATTCTGAATCTTTCAATTCAGAAAATCCTCTTGGCTGCATTCCATAAACAATCTGAAATGGACTCTGCCCTGTGCTTCTGTTGTGTGAATCATTGTAGGCAAATTCTGCTTGTGGCAGAATGTGATCTCACTAACTTTGGTGTTTAGTCACTAGGTTCCTTAGCAAATCTCCCAAGCTCTTGTTTACAAATTATGTCTGTCCATCCGTCTAAGGATGATAAGCTGAGCTAAAAGACAGATTTGTCCCCAACTTCTTCCATAAAGTCCTCCAGAAATGTCCTACGAACTTGATGTCTCGATCTGAAACTATACTTCTGGGTAAGCCATGAAGTCTAACGACTTTTTTGAAAAATAGGTTCACAATATGAGTTGCGTCGTTGGTTTTCTGACATGGTATAAAATATTCCATCTTTGAAAATTTGTCTACCACCACAAAGTTCGAATCAAATCCTCTTTGTGTCCTTGGCAGCCCCAATATATAATCCATGCTCACTGCATCCCACAACCTCTCTGGTATGGGTAATGGTTGGTATAACCCTGTGTTTTTCCTTTTCCCCTTCCTGTGATGACAAATTCTACATCTGTCCACAAATATTTTGACATCAGTCCTCATACCTGGCAAAAAATATGAGCCATTTAATTTTGAGAACGTTTTGTCATGACCGAAATGTCTGGCCAATCCTCCACTATGTTTTTCTTTCAACAGATTCTCCCTCATGGAGCATTTTGGAATAGATAATTGATTGCCTCTAAATAATAATCCATCCTGGATCATATATTCAGTTCATTGACTTCTGTCCCTGAGAATTGGATTCTCAAATGCCTCATACGCCTCTTTGAAATCTGGGTCATCTCTATACATGTCCTTGAGGTTCTCAAAACCCAATGTTTTGAATCTGAATTCCTGCATCAACAAACATTTCCTCCTCAAAGCATCAAAAACTTTGTTAGCAGTTCCATAAATATGTTTAATTACAAAAGTAAAATTCTGTATGTATTCAACCCATTTAACATGTCTTTGGTTCAACTTCTCCTGTTGAATCATGAATTGTAAATCATGATTATCACTGTACAAAACAAACTCTTTAGGAACCAAATAGTGCCTCCACTTCTTCAGTGCCTATATGACTGCATAAAATTCCTTGTCATATGTTGAATATTTAATCTTTGCTTCATTCAGCTTCTCACTGAAGTATGCGATCGACCTGTCGTCTTGGCTCAAGACCGCTCCAATTGCAAATCTTCTTGCATCACACTTGACCTGAAACGTCTTGTTGAAATCTGGCAACACCAAAATTGGCTATTCAATAATCTTCCTTTTCAACAGATTGAAACTTTTCTCTGCTTCTTGTGTCCAGTGAAAAGATTTATGTCTTTTCTTCACCATGTCCATCATTGATGCGCTAATTCCACTGAAATTTCTGATAAATTTTCAGTAGAAACTAGCCAATCCATGAAAGCTTCTAACTTCAAATATACTCTTCGGCGATGACCAATTCTTAATCGCCTCTACCTTATCTGGATCCATTCTCAGCTCATCTACGGAGATAACAAAACCCAAATAAATGAGTTCCATCCTCATAAATGTTGATTTCTTCATATTAATCAATAACTTCTCTTGCTTTAATCTCCTCATCACTATGGCTAAATGCTTCAAGTGCTTTGTTTCTATTCTACTGAAATGAAGTATATCGTCAAGATATACAATGATGAATTTTCCTATGAAATCCTTTAGGACTTCATTCATCAACCTCATGAAAGTACTAGGCGCATTTGTTAAGCCAAATGGCATAACAAGCCATTCATACAACCCTTCATTTGTTTTGAATGCGGTCTTCCATTCATCACCTTCTCTCATTCGGATTTGATGATACCCACTTTTCAAATCAATCTTTGAAAAAGTTTTTTCTCCACTTAAGCAATCCATCAAATCATCCATCCTTGGCAAAGGAAATCTATATCTAATGGTAATCTTGTTGATTTCCCTTGAGTCTGTACACATCCTCTAGCCTCCATATTTCTTTGGCTAAGCACTGTTGGAACAACGCATGGAATCAAGATTTCTCTAACCAACCCTTTGTCCATTAAATCCTGAACCTGTCTCTTGACCTCTTCATTCTCTTATGGCGTCAATTTGTACATTGCTTTGTTTGGTAAACTAGCTCCAGGTATAAGATTGATGTGATGACTTATACTCCTGATCGATGGCAACGAACAAGGTAGTTCATCCACTACTATATTAGTAAACTCTTCCAGCAACTTCTAGATTTCCTCTGGTAAATCATCCACTCTTGTACTGGTTAAAACAATTCTAGTCTTCCTAAGCACAATGAATTGTGTATCTTCCTTCTTCTTAACCTCTTTAAAAAGTTCCTTCCCACTCATGAGAAGTACAGTGTTGCTCACCTCTGGTTTCACTT
>ML800681.1:10168-27784 GCA_009831015.1 Picea engelmannii
CTCATGAGGGCGCGTTGGTGTTAGTGCTCTTCTCGAGGCACTTCGCTTGGTGGGTGGTCTTGGGTTCAAAACCCATGGACCCTCTAATATTTTAATTAACTTTTAATGTAGTTTAACTTTACACTAAATTATAATTTAGGTTAGTTTAGGGTAACCACTTAATTAACTTTTAATTAATTTAATTAAAGTAACCTAATTTAGGGTAACCACTTAATTAACTTTAAATTAATTTAATTAAATTAACCTCAATTATCTTTAAATTAATTTAATTTAGGTTAATTATCTTTACACAAAAAAAATTTAAACGAACACACACAATTTATAAAAGATTTTTTATTTTATTTTTATAAATAATAGAAGCAAATCAAAATAATTTAAAAAAAAAAACAAGTGTGGGCACGCATGGATTCCACGTGCCCGCCTTGCTTCCTCCAGTGCCCCTCCCCTATCTTAACCCTAACCTTTTTCGCCGTAACCCTAATTCCTCTTTTCCTCTTCGTCTCTTCTTGTGAGGTCTCTGGTTACCTGGGCGGCCATAGCCATGGCTTCTTTACTCTTGTTCTCCCTCTTCTCCTTCCCATGTCCTCAGAAGCCTTCATGTACTTGCTATCCCACTTATTCAATCGCACCCCTCATGAGATTACAACAGAGAAGAGGTCTTACTTCAAGGAGAAGGCTGGTAGTTCGTATGGCCCCTGACGAAGAGAAAATGACGAAGCGCTATCCCCTGGATTTCACCCTTGTAAGTGAGTTATCCTCACAGATAGCTTTTAGTCCATTTTATTTTTCGCTTCCCTGAAAACAAGTTATATTTTCAATTGGGGTTTCCTTCTACTGAGATGAAAATAGATTTTCAGTTTATTCCTAAATAGCCATGTAACCAGTTCATCTGAATATTCTCTGCAATACTCCTTTGCATGTCTTGTGGGTTTATTCGCTATTGATTTCGTACCGCGGGTTCAACAACAAATTTAAAGGGTTTTACAGAATCTAATAGTCGAATGATTTTGCAGACATATATCACCAACAGTAAGAAACTCCAATCTTCAATCGGAAGCTACGATAAGGTTGGGAGAAGAGACAATGCACTTTGTGAAAGAAGCCACCTGTCCACAAAAGGACCAGAATGAAGGAGTACTACGAAGGAACACTGGAGCTATGTAGGACCTTGTTGTCTGTGTTTTCTGAAAGCCTTGGCCTACCTCCGGACTACCTAAAGAAATCATTTGGACATGATGAGCCAAAGGTTTCCCACTTGTAATCTCCTCCTTGCGCTTGATGCTTGGTTGAGTGAGAGAATGGTGTTCTTAAACCAGAGGCCGCGTTCGGTAGCTCGTCGTTGTTATGGGGGCGGAAGTCCCGGGGTCAAACCCGCGGTTCCCCTCCTTCGCGTGATTTGTTGTATTATATCATTTGATATATTGTATGGTTGCGCGCGATTTATGTTTCTTTTCTGTTACAACATTTGTTGTATTATAACATTTGATATATTGTATGGTTGCGCGCAATTTAGGTTTCTTTTCTGTTACAGCAGCGTCCTACATACGGCGGATCTGTAAAACTTTGATTTCTGTTGTTTATGGTGGTTTACATATGAGGGCGCAACATTAAAGAAGGGCTAGTGTGTGCATTGCTATATTTAGGGTTCCATTGCGGGGATGTATATCATCGTCAGAATTGCCTTAATAGATGGAATGAATCACTTTATTTTCGTGACATATAGACTGGCTATTGGATCATTAGTTGTCGCTCCTTTCGCTTACATTTTAGAAAGGTAGTATGCACTCATTCTTATCTCTATGTTTCGATATAGATATAAGTTTTCTCAATGATTTCAATAAGTTGCTTACAAAATAAAGAGTTAACTCTCCAATTGGAGAGAAAGTGAGCAGTAGCTGAGATATTATAATGGCTAAATAGGTGTGATTTAATCTTGTCATCCATCATTGCAGAAAGGAACACCCGCCTTTGACATGGCCTGTCATATTTCAAATTTTCTTGCTTGGAAGTGGGTAAGCTTCTTCTACATATACTTACACATGTTACTGTCAGTTGGCTCATATTCTAAAATCAACGTTGCAGTTTACTCCTATGAAACCAATTTTATTAATGTCACGTTACAGAATCACGATCGCTCAGAAACTACGGCGGAGCAGCAACAACAAAAACTGTATCAAGAATAACCGTATGTAGGGCACAGGAGTAGAAGCCACATTGCCATTGCCACCTGCTAATGTACGCACACGTTTCTCTCCCTGGTGCTTTCTCTGCTACTGAAACACCATAGAGTCTTCTTTTTGCTCTGCTTATATACATCTCTGGCATGCTATTCTACATGGGCACCATGCTCATTGATAGAAAATTTAGTTATTTGATTTTATTATGTCTATATTTTACCATTTTGGGTAATAATGACAAAACTGGTCTTGTTTAGATATCACACACCCTTTTCTCTCACGGAGAAGAGTTAATTCCTAGCACCAGGCTTTTAGTTAATGGTTGTTGGCTCAGTGCAGGTCGAGTGTTGGGTGGTTTGAGGGCTGGGCGAGAGCTGGGCGAGTGCTGGGCGATTTGAGGGATATTTGAGGTTTTGCATGGCTTGGAAATCCTCAACGTCCGCACCAGGCTTTTCTAACGGGTTTTGGAGGTTTATATCAAATTTCAGCCATTGGAGGCATAAAAATTAGCAATAACAGGGTCAGTTTTGGATTTTTTTTTTTAATGAATCGTAATTTGATCTGATTTCACAAGGGACGCCCCCTAGAGTTGGCACGAACTAACCAAAAGCAAGGAGTGTGATCAGGTGACAGCACAGATTCCTTGTTAGTTATCCAGACACTTTGCATCACTTTTTATCCAAGGGCTTTCTGGGATGTAACACATAAGAGACTTCTTTCCTTTTTATTTGCCTTTGCAAAAGAACTCCCTTTAGTTGTTTGCATATCGTTTGCTCAAGGTTTCTTGTCCTTGTTTTTCTCTTTAAAGTTGTTTATGGAAAGTGATCAAGGCTTCATACATACCCTAAGCTGACTTCTTCTAAGTTCAAGGTAATGTGAGGGATTAAATGGTCCTTCACAGAATCAAGGACGATTCTCTTAAGATTTGGCCACCTTTGTGTTGTGTTTGGCGGCTGGTGGCCAACTACAAGGGATTGGTAGGGACTGTAACCTTTCTCTCAAAAAAACACCAAAGCCAACAACGTCTGAAGTCTGCACTTCCAGGAAGTGAACCTTGCAGCACCTTCTAACTTATCACACTCTCTGAAACCTTTAGCCTAGACGTAAACACAACTCATAGGTCCAGATCGCTTCAATCACTAGACTCTTTAGCATCACCGACTAAAACCTTCTGACAACTCTCTCTCACAGGTAACAGCCCTATCCATTCATGGAATCCTGAAACATTTCAGATCTGCCTCTCCGATACCATGTTAAATTTCATGGTAAACAGATTATCACTCAAAACATGAAACCCTAAAACTGCTGGGAATGGAAACTGAAACCCCTCTCAAAACAATAATTTCTTAACACTAAATCTGCACGCACAAAATCTCTGAAAATATGAATAGCAAGTACAATCTGAACTCTCAATCATATCTCTAGTTTATTAACTGAAAACAGGAAATACAATGCAACTAGCTCCAATGAAAACTCTCTCATTATATCAGCTGAAGGCTTATCTTTCTATAGATAAAGATAGCTAGGGTTGCAATGCATGTATACATACCTAGTAGGGTCCCTAAAACCTAACCCTAGTCTCCTAGAAGCATGCCAGACCTATGTGTGAAAAGCTGCCTATAATAACACACCCAGTCCTGTATGAGTAAATACTAAATTCCTAGAATAGTGTCCATGAAGAGAGGAGTTGAGTTCAAGTAAATTTGGTAAAAGTTTAGAGAGTAATTTCGGTATTTACTACACTATTTAAATCCAGTCTTTATTAGGAAGGTTTTCCCTTCAATTTAAGCAAATTTGGTAAGATATCTCAAGAATTTTTCCATTTACAGAGGATAGCACTGAAAATATGGATGAACAAATGGCCTTCTTGTGAAATTGACGCATAATCTCTTACCTTGTAATGTATTCCCAATAAAGTGTAAATGTTTTCACCAGTTATTTATACTTCCATGTCTAACTGCAAAGATTTTTCACTGTTTGTTCTACAAGAAAACATTTACGAGTAAAAGATGGCTTACGTTCCGCATTTGTAACAACCCTAGTAGTTAAAATTCTTATTGCATTTATTTGTTTATTTATTTATTTTTATTAACATTTATGTGTTTTGTTTGTAGGTTGAGCGTGGCTAGAGTTAGCGCTTGGAGTTTTTGGCCCTTAGGCCCAGATTTCAAACAAAGGCACTGATACCAAATGTAGGGGCCGAATTAAATTTAACAACCATTTACTTTAAACATAGCAGTAAAATTCAAGAGTTTTCTTCATTTAGCACATTCACATACAATTTATCAATAATAATAAAATTAATTAAACATAATAAAAAAACAATGCATAATTTTAAATAAATACCTGAACCTGATGCTAATAACCTCCGTTTGTCCGTCGCTTGCCTCCTTGACCGCTTCTGCAAAACACTGTCCAAAACCTAGTTCCTCCCTGCCAACTAGGTAACTTCCTAGCTCCAGGATATCAACGGATATCCCGGCCCCCGTGCCCAAAACCCCCAACAACCCCGGTGCACTGATACAATCCCCCTCCCAAAATTTCACTTCTCTCTGCAAATCCCCCGAGCTCTCAAAATCCATCCCCCAACCTCCGTAGAATGCCTCCCATCCAACTCCTTCCCTTCCTTATCCCTCCTTCACCGAATCCCCCCCCGCCCATTTACTCCCTACCTAACTCATTTATTCCCTTCTTATCCTTTCCCGTTAATGCCCCTTATCCCCTTTATTTAATATATTATCCCTTGTAGTTAATATGTTATCCCGTATCGGGTACATAAATTAATTTAATAATATAATTTATTATCCTTCTTTTATTTATTTACCTTATTAATTAATGAATTAATTAATACTTAAATTAATCATTAACAATCATGAATAACTAATTAATAATAATTAATTAGTTAATGTTATTTTTAAGAAATAATTATGGTTTAGCTAATCTTTTAGGACAGTTATATTATTAAATTAATTATAATTAATAATCATGTACACCTATTTAAGCAGGGTCGTTACAAATATTCAACCCTTTTGATACTTCATAGACAACACAGAGCATCGCAGTATGTACTTAAATCTAAGATAATTCAATACTTAGCCACAACAAGATAGATTAGATTCGGCAGATCAAGCACTAAGCATCTTACATACCAGATCTAACATTCATTCATATCTCAGAAGCACAAAGCATAAATAGATCTATCTAAACACATCAAAGCACTTAGCAAAGGAAGAGACAAACACATTAGGTCGAGGCACAGAGCACAGCACACAGATTTACCGTGGTTCACCCCCACCCTGGGGCTATGTCCACAAAGTATTCTTCTTTATTAGCTTCAGTTAATCAGGTTACAACACAGATCCATCCAAATCCCTCTTCACATAGGAAAAAAGATCTGCACATCTCGCTAGATCCTTCTTCCTTGCGCTTCAGCACAAATCCTTTCAAAACCTCCTACAACAACTTGCACTAAGCTCTACAAGTCTCTTATAATCATGCACATAGCATTTTCAATCCACATTCGATCACACAGATCTCATTACTAGCACTAAGCCATCATCTCTCTTCTACCTCACCTAGACATCTATATATACATACAAAATAGGCCTAAACATGGGTAAACCCTTGGGCCGACATCCCAATCCCATTACATTATCCCCCAAAACTCAAAAATGACCCAAAAAGGGTCTAACTTCCACGATTTCCGCTTCACGTTGCACTCCATCTTTGACAAGCTATCAAAGTCCCAAAAACGGTCAAATACGACCAAGTGTTCCTCAAAACTTGGTCAAGGGCCAACAATAACCCTCAAGGATTCATTCACAAGTACACTCACACACCTACATTGAATATCTATCTTGTGAATGTTATGGTCTAGTATTGCGATCTTTTGGCTAGTTTGTGATAGATAATTATGAGGTAACAAAGCAGGAGAAGTGCAAGATTCTTAGGATTTTTTAGGAGAGCGGGAGCAACTGAGGAAACCCTAATTTAGTTCATCCTCGTAGGTCAGCCCATACTTTTCTAGCAAGTCCCTCATAGTTTGTCCTATATCTATCAAGCAAGGCATCCTCGCGGGTTAGCTAGTGTTTGTCTAGTGAAGCACTTGCATATTTGAGAAAGTATGGTGGTACTAGGTTGTTGAAGGTCTGAAGAAGCTACATGTCAGTTAACAGTGTATCAAAACAACTACAAGATCATAGTTAAGGTTTAAGGGTTATGGTTATGGTGTTATGGTACATGCATGGTGATGATAGTATGTGATACGGTACATCTTGGTGAGATCATGGTAAATTGATTAGTTGTAGTATTGGCTATTTTGGTTTCTAGTTTGGTTACATGTTATGTTGCATACTTGAGGTTTGAGGTTGTATCTTGGTGATGTTGAGGAGCATGCTTGAAGAATGTGTTTGAGGGCCTTGGTATATGACTTGAGACACATAATTGGATGTATGGTGCATGTTGATTGAGGTCTACTTGTTGAGAAACATTGCTTGTACATATCTTGTATACATTGGCACATGGTTTATGGTAGTTGGTTGAGGCATGTCATGAGTGATATGACACACGTTTAAGATACATGGTTGGAATGTTGTATGGTTGATGATGTTATTGGTATTGGTACATTGATAGAGGCACTTGTTGGTGATCTTGATATATGCTTGGTACACATTTGGCACATATTCTTAGCATATGGTTGAGGCACTTCATTGATGATATCTTATGGTATATGGTATGGTGTTGATGTACATGGTTGGCAAATGATATGGTTGTTATAACCCTAAATTTCACCACACATGCAGACCTGGCATCAGGCCATCTTACTTACTATTTTTTCCAAGCCAATACATAACAATTATTCTTAAAAACACAATTTTTGAAGATGTACGCGCCATGCACCAATACTGCCCGCGTATGTACGCTAGTTGCGCCACTACTTCCTGCATACGTATGCTAGTTGCGCCATTACATCCCGTGTATACCCACAAAAATTGAAAAAAATAAAAAGTTGCAAGGGATTCGTTGAGATTATGGGCTATTGGGTAGTTTCCCAACCAATTTATCACCTATAACCCGTCACCCAACCGAATAACCATCTTTTTGTCATATACAAAAAGGTGTTGGGGTCGCATTCTAGGGAGAAACATAGCAAGAGTGAAAATCTGTCCATTTTTCTTTCCCCCCTTGCCCCAAGAATTTGCAGCCACATTGTGAGTTTTGAGCTAGAATTCCCTATTATTTCCTTTTTCCTCATCCATAAGCCTATTCCCATTCTCTAGTGAGAAGTGTGAGAGAAGAAGGATATGTGGAAGTAGTTGGATCTTGGTAAAGAGGATCCCATGATCAGGTTCGAGGAGCAGTCGTCGATCTCAATTTGTAAGTAACTCTATGAGATTAATATAAATAAGTACTTTTTTCGTCCCTCCATATGATGTGTTCAATCTTCATGTTTGATTTACATTTTGTTATGACATATAACCCAATAATTCATATATATAATGCATGTTTGTAGTTTCTTGTTTATATTTTGGTGAATGCAGGTCAGCCTTGGGAGGAGACTTGTAGTCAAGAAGCGATCGAACCCATAGGGATCGACATCGTACGTGGAGTTTAAGGTAAGACTACCGGATCCCTATACTTTTTACTTTATGCATGAATGTGGGGTGTTGTCGGGATAGTTGTTAAAAGTATGAGACTTTAGACGGTTAGCTTTGCCTGTACTTTAGAACCCTAGTGTAGTCTGTAGGGGGGTTTTCCCACTATAACAGAATTGGCGACCATATTGGGGAGCCTCTAGGGTTTTTAGGGGATGTTTTTGGGTGTTTTAATTGGTTTAATTACATCTTTGAGTTCTCTTTAAGTTGTTGATTCTTCAAGGGATTTTGGTCTGCCATACCAATACTCCCTTCCTGGTCATCTTGACTTTTAGTTTTCATTTTTTTGAGAAGTTACAGAGGTGTACGTGGCCTGCAGTGGGTCTGCATGCATACATACACGCCCTACCTTTGGACAGCTCACGTACATATGCAAGCTGCTTCAGTGTCAGTAGCATGCCTATGTCAAGAAATGTTTTCAGTAAGAAGAGGCAGTCAACCTCTTCCCTGATTGAAGTCATACTTCTCAGGGGTTTCTTGATTTATTACTGGTCTTTGTAGTTACAATCTTTAAGCCTAGGTTTGACGTCAGTTTGTTTGTCTTTAAAAAAAAAATAAAAAAATTCTTGTGTTTCCTAGCTTTTTTAACTTATTTTTAGCTTGAAATTTTAAGAATCTTTTAGAATCGGTTTCTTTTAGAATATTTTGTTACTTCTGCTTTGATTTGAAGAAAATATTAAAAAGAAAAAACGTATCTTGTTAGGTCTCTTTCTTTCTTGGCATTTGCTTCGCATTTTTATTTGAAAAAGAAAAAGAAATTAGCATAGTGTTGTGTTTTCTTCTCATCTTAAAAGCATTTCAAAAGAAAACAAGAAAGATAATACTTCTTTTCCAGTGTTCTTGTAAGTTTCTTTTTTTTTCGCGAGAGTCTTAACAACATCATTTGCACTACCACACCTTCTGAGTAAATCAGGGTTTAAAAAGAACGCATAATCTAAAAGTAACTAGAATTTTTTGTTTGCAGGGTCAACCAACTAGTTTAGGGTTAGGGCCTTGAATTAGGTTGGAGTGGAAACTCTTCAAGGCCGTTAAATAAAAAAATGGAGTTTGAGTTAGGGAGTGTTAAATTCCAGTAAACGTGAAATTTATCCGGGACCCCCCTCTAACATAGGGGCTAAACATGAGGTCGTGTGTATAAAGGTAGCGGAGATAACCCCTCCAAAGACAAACCAATCGTAGTGGGGAACGCATATAGAGGACTTGTCTTGGGATTCTGTTGATCGCATTTTACATGGAGATTCGTGGGTCTCAAATCCATTCAAGGTACTCAGTTTTCTTCCATACCACTTTCTTTCGATACCCTTGATAGGTTTCAGTCTTGATACCCTGCTCATCGCGGTCCACCCAACTATCGACTGTACCCGCCTGGTGACTATTCGTGAGTTGGAAACATGATTGCCTTTATTTTAGGGACTTACACAGGTGATTGCAGGGGTATACCATAGTACCTAGGGAAGACGTCGGGTCACACTTTGCAGAGTATACTCGGAGGGTTCTTTCGTGTTGGATTTGCACTTGCACCGATAATTTGCTCTAGTGATGGTTGGCGTAACTATTCTTCCTACTAGATAGTGGTCTTCTTGATTTGCCTTTAGGATTTTTTCTAGTGTGTGCTTTGTGCTCCCTAGTTTTCCATAGTGATTTAGTCAATCATTTATTTGGGTCTCTAACCTAAGGTGGTAGACCACCCACTCCGCTGGTCGTGAGGACTTTTGCGTCTTCCGCTTAGAAACGTGAAGTCGCCTCTTTATAGGTGTTTTTTTTATAACGTTGGTTCTCCAGAGTCAGTGTGTGATACTTTTATGGACTTGAACGATCCCACAAGGGGAGAACCTGCGCATAATATCTTCATGGATAAAGTTTCTAACGACACCAACCAAGGAACCCCTTCACAAGGGGATTCTTGTGCTTTTCCTTTCTTCAGAAATGTTGGTGTCCCTTTGATGGCCACTTTGTACATTCCTGGGTTGAATGTGGGACTATCGGTTTGGTTGGGTACCATTCCAAACATCCCAAATGCTCTTGACACTTCATAGTTAAGCACTTTATGTCATGGGCACCATGTTGATGTTCCTTCGTCAGCAAAGTCTTCTCCTCCTCCTTCTCCCACCTTTGGTGAAAGTACAGTTACTAGTAACCAGAAATCTAAACGAAGTATAAAGAGGAAGAATAGGAAGAAGACGTCACAAACCTCTGCAATTCATGTTGGATATAGGTCATCGACCTCTACAAGTCATGTTGGAGATAGGTCATCAACCTCTGCAAGTCATGTTCAAGACCAGCACCCAACCTCTGCAAGTCGTGCTGGGGGAAAGCACCTAACCTCTACAAGTCATGTTGGAGATAGGTCATCGACCTCTGCAAGTCATGTTGAATACCAGCACCCAACCTCTGCAAGTTATGTTGGGGGCAAGCACCCACCCTCTACAAGTCATACTGGGGGAAAATATCTAGTCACTGCTAGTCATATTGGAAATAGGTATGTAGCCTCTGTGAGTCATGTTATTGACCCATCATCAACCTTTGCAAGTCATGTTGGAGATGTGCAACCAGCCACTGCCAATCATGATGGGGGCATTGATTTTGTTAAGAAACCTAGACGGATAGGACGTAAGCCTAAGTTCCCTTGTAAGATTTGCAGGGGAGATCACCTTACTCATTTGTGCCCTGCCCTTCCAGAGGTACGAACATTGTGGTCTCTGTCTGAAATCTCTTCTAATTCTGAGTCTTATGAGTTTTCCTCACAGTCTATTCAACCATTGGTTGAGAAAGTCGTCATGCCGATGCAGTCATTGGCTGATCCCACTCATTTTTTGGGGGGTGAGGTGCCTTTAGACCATGTAGTCTCACAGCCTATTTATCAATTGGTTGAGAAAGTGGTCACGCCGATGCATTCTTTGGCTGATCCCACTATTCTCTTGGAGAGTTTCGAGTCTACCAAAGTTCTCACGCTGATGCAATCTTCGACTGATCCCACTCTTCTCTTGGAGAGTGATGTGTCTACCAACTATGTTTTTAGCATTTCCAGTTCAGTACTTTCAGAACAAGGGGGCATTCCTCTCACTTCGAGCACAACCCCTCCAAGCCCTAGGATGGTTTCCTTTGATTGGAATGACCTTTTTGAGCCTCATCTTCCTTCTTTTGCACTCTTTCAAATAAGGGTTGAAGTTAATTCAACAAACATTTATCGATGTGTTGTGGATGAGGGAGCCTCTACAAGTATTTTATCCTCCTCGGTTTGGAAAGTCTTGGGGATCTCCCGAGCTTGTGTCTGCTTCACATGAGTTGTTGTCTTTTGACAGATGTCCTAGTGAATATTTGGGGATTCTTCCTTAGTTTCCTATCTCATTGGGTGAGAAGATTTTCCTTGTTGATGTTATAGTGGTGCAAGGCTCGTTAGATTTTAATATGCTTCTCGGGTGTGATTATGTATATGCTATGAACGTTGTGGTGTCTACGCTCTTTCGGGTGACTCATTTCTCTCACAATGGAAGAATTTTCACTATCGACCAGCTGGCATATGATAATCACCATCCTAATTTAGCGTTAGTTCAGGCTGCCCCTTTATATGTTCCTAGTGTTCATGTAGACTCTACCCTGCCACAGGTTAATTATGTGGCATCTTATTCTCGGGGTTCAATTGCTTCTGAGAAAGAACCTGTGCAATCATGTTTTCCTTCTCGAGACTTGGTCTCAGCAATTGATCCATTGGTTTATCCAATGGGGGCATGGGAGCCCTTGCTTCCCCCTCTAGGTCCAAGTGGTCTTGAGTCTCCTTTTGAGTCTGATATCGTTGTTTTTAGATCCTCAAGCCCTCGTGCTTGTGTTTCTTCGTTGATAGACTCTGCCATTCCTGGCTAGAGTCTCCATCATCGTATGGAATATGGTCAATTTACTTCACCCTTTGGGACTGTCGACTCTCGTTTGCGTGATTTCTCGGACATTCAATTGCCTTCTGATGAGGCTATCCTTGAATCCATGACTACGGTTTCTATACCGTGAGAGGACTAACACCATGGTTTGTGTTTTCTTCCCTTTTGAGAGACTTTCCAAATTGAATATCAAAGAGACTCTTGGTCTGAGCCTAGCAGTGGGCTCTACCTGAACCAGTTTCATACATGAGTCGTAGCCCAATTTTTCGGTCTAGATGGTCAATTGTACGAAAAAAGGTATACTCTAGGAACTTTGGTTCGCTAGAAGAGTATTCTCAGGTATAATTTAAACCCCTTTTCGGGCATGAGGGACTAAATTTACGAAAAAGGAACCCCCACAGAGTCCATAGTTAATCTCTTTTCAGACTCCCTAAAATTGAAAAGATCGTTGAGTGAGCCTGTTTCTTCACACTCGTTAAACCGATCCATAAGAACATCCATTACGGAGTCCATAGTTAATCTCTTTTCAGACTCCTTAAAATTGAAAAGATCGTCAAGTGACCTTGTTCTTTCACACACGTTAATTGGTTCAGAAAAACATCTACTGGTATGAGGTTACCCCTTTTTTCAGCCTGTATATTAAGGAGGAAAAAGGTACACCTCGGGAGATTCATCTCATCGGGAGAGTTCTCCTTAGTCAATTTTACCTTTTTCGGGCTAAGGAGACTAAATCTAGAAAAAGGCAGCGAGTCCATAGTTAAGCTCTTTTCAGGCTCCTTAAAATTGAAAATATTGTCGAGTGATCTTGTCCTTATCACACTCTTTAAAATGGTTTTGAATAGACGTATTTTCAGTGCTAATTTATCCCTTTTTCGAGCCGACTAGACTATCTTCGAAAAATGTACCCTAATGGAGTCTTCTTTTGCGCTTTTTTAGACTCTCTAAAAATGAAAAACCACCAAGATTACCTTCTCTGGGCTCGTTTAAAATTACATTAAAGGACATTATCATTGTGTCTTATTAATCGCATTTGCATTCCTGCGTCTTTGGCCTAATGCTGGCTCCATGTTGCTTTCAAATGAACCTTTGAAGCATGCCTTATAAACAAGACTTGTAGCACTTTGCCTTTGCGTCTTGACACCTTGACCTATGGAGCAATTTTCTCGAGTGTCCTTTCCTTGCAAATGTCTCCTTGCTCTGATCATTATTGTGTTCCTTGCACTTGGAACTAGTATGCTTGTGAAACTCATTCCTGCTTTGTAACGTAGCATTCTTTTATTCTTTTTCAAGCTTTCAAAATATTGAAAAAGACAAAAAACTCAAATATACCCCAAAAAGAGGATGGGGAAAGTATTTTCTTTTTATGGTAGCACAATGAGTCGCCCTTGGACAAAGCACATCCTTCCATTTGTTCGTCAAGATTTGGGATTTAATATGACCTTAGGAAGCTATTCTCATAACATAGAGTTGTGTCCTCCTCCGTTTGGTTATCCTTCGAAACATATGGAGGATTTGCGTCGCCTCCTGCATCGTGAACTTATGTAAATTTCATGCTGCCAGAGTCTGATCATCAATCGTGCTATTGTCCAAGGGAATTTTTACCCAACTTTAGTCAGCATATCTACAGTTTGTTTCTTTCCCTCATGCTCGACCATCTTGAAAGTCCAATCAAGTCCTTGTTCGAAATCAATGAAGTTCTTTTCCTGATCACCAAGATCCTCTTGTTTGTTCCCCGACGAGCCGTCGAAGACCTCTGGGTAGTGAATTTGTACACTCACATTACACTCCTACCCAAGTTTTGAAGATATTGAAATTGTTGCTCGATCTCTGAAGACTTCATCTCCAGCCATCAAGCATCGTTGGCTTCTTGAAGATGGATACTATACATGTATATCTTTGATTTTGAGATGTAGATCCGCTGTGTATTGCTCGTGACTACACTTTATATAGTTATATGACATGGATATGCATTGTATTTTATTGGCAACCATGATTTAGTTCATCTCGAGCATGGGTATGCTCGCCTCGGTGAGACAATTGTTATTTTGCAGATGGCACCTCCCGAACTCCGGTCCTACGCTCACTCGCTTCATACGTTGGTAAAGATTTGTAATGTATTTTGGCCATCAGATGCTCTTCTGACCTCACACATTAGGGGGCATTTTTTATAACCCTGAATTGCACCAGACATGAAGACCTGGCATCAGGCCATCTTACTTACTATTTTTACCAAGCCAATACAGAACAACTCTTCTTAAAAACACAATTTTTGAAGATGTACGCGCCTTGCACCAATACTGTCCACGTATGTACACTAGATGCACTACTACTACCCACGTACGTACGCTAGTTTCACCATTACAACCCGCGTATACCCACAAAAGTTGAAAAAAATAAAAAGTTGCAAGGGATTCGTTGAGATTACGGGCTATTGGGTAGTTTCCCAACTAATTGACCACCTATAGTCCGTCACCCAACCGGATAACCATATTTTTGTCATATAAAAATAGGTGTTGGGGTATCATTCCAGGGAGAAACATAGAAATAGTGAAACTTTGGCAGCCACATTGTAATTTTTGAGCCAGAATTCCCTATTCTTGTATTTTTCCTCATCCATAAGCCTATGCCCATTCTCTTGAGAGAAGTGTGAGAGAAGAAGGATACGTGGAATCAATTGGAGCTTGGTGAAGAGGAGCCTAGGACTGGGCTCAAGGAGCAGTCGTCGATCTCATTTTGTAAGTAACTCTGTGAGATTAATATAAAGAAGTACTTTTTCCGTCCCGCCATATGATGTGTTCAATCTTCATGTTTGATTTACATTTTGTTATGACATATAACCCATTAGTTCATATATATAATGCATGTTTGTAGTTTCTTGTTTGTCTTTTGGTGAATGCAGGTCAACCTTGGGAGGAGATTTGCAGTCGAGAAGCGATCGAACACATAGGGATTGACACCGGATGCAGAGTTTAAGGTAAGACTACCGCATCCCTATACTTTGTACTTTATGCATGAATGTGGGGTTTTGTCGAGATAGTTGTTAAAAGAAGGAGACTTTAGACAGTTAGCTCTGCTTGCACTTTAGAACCCTAGTGTAGTCCGTAGGGGGGTTTTCCCACTATAGAAATGGTACATGTGGTGATATAGATTTGGTGCATGGTTGATGAAGTTGTTATGGTACATGGTTGATGGTACATGTTAAGGTACAAGTTGATGCATGGTTGATGAACTTTTTATGGTACATGGTTGATGGTACATGTTAAGGTACAAGTTGATGCATGGTTGATGCATGGTACATGTTGGTACTTGGTTGAATCACATATCTTGTGATGGTATGTGGTGATCTTTGTACACGCTTGGTAGAAGCTTGTGTAGGTGATGTTGAGCATATGGTTTGAGATATGTTCTTGGTGATCTTGGCATGAGTTGCATGTGGATGAGAGTGGATCTGGTTTCGTGGATGAGACAGTGATTGGTTGGACAGGTTGTTGAGACAATGATTGTTTGGACAGGTTGTTGTGATAATGATTGGTTGGAAAAGATGGTCAGTGGCAGGTTGGATATAGTGACATGTTGATAGGTTACAGGTTGATGTGACAGTGGCAGTGACAGTGGCAATGATTGTGGTAGTGACAGTTGGTCTACATTTATATTTCAGGCGGCATGATAGGGAAGGAAAGGGAGTTATAGCCTCCTTTCGGTTGGATTCGGAGAATCAGGGAGTTGGTGATTCCTTCAGGTTGGATCATAAGAACTAGGTGGTTGTAGCCACCTTTTGGTTGGATCCGGAGAAACCAGGGGGTTGTAGCCTCCTTTTGGCTGGAGCCAGAGAATTCAGGGAGTTGTAGCTTCCCTCAAGTTGGAGACTGTAAATAGGGGTTTGTATCCCCCTTCCAGTTGCAGCTGGAGAATTGGGAAGTTGGTGGTTCCTATGAATGAGTTCTTGATATATATAAGAAATTAGTCTGTGGTTTTCTCCCATTTAGGTTTCCACGTAAATACTGGTGTATTGTTTTCTTGATGTGATGATGATGTGATGTTGCTTATAATTACATGATTATGATATATATATTGAATGCAATCATAGATGATACATTGATGATAAACTGTTGAACATTGTTGATAAAGTGAAAGAACATATATTGTGGTTAAAAAGTGGCATAAAGTTCTTATACTAATTCAACCCTCCCTCTCAGTATTCCAACAGGTGTTATGGTATTTGAATAGTTCTTCCATAAGCTCACTTGTTCTTTATACGCTATTTGGATTTTGATATACCCTATGAATTAATAACAATTTCTCACCCTTCAACATTTTATTCTGAATTTATATGTCTAAACGTTTACTCTTTAGTTTTTTGTCTAAGGAAAACCTTGTGGGATCCCCCCCTTTTCCATAGAATATCTAAATGGATGATGACTTAACTTCCATCCACAATAATGCTTGGTGACCTCAAGGGACTCGGTTTCATTTGAGCCTATAACCTATGGCCTCCCCATTGATGACATGCCTTGGGAAGATGGTTCAGCCAATTGAGATAACCCTTAGTGATATCTACCCTTCAATTCTTATGGTACACCTTTTCTATAGTGATTTGGAGGCTTGTAACTTTAGTCTACAATGATTTTTATTTTCTACTACATTGTTAGGTTAGTAATTGCAAAGAGCTTGGTTGGTTTCTTAATTGTTTCAATTTCACATTCTTATTATTTCATGATGTATCCAGTAGATGGAAATACTATAGGTCATACTAAGATCAAATTTGCATCAGCAATAGATTTTATTGATATTTGGTTTCTTGAATGTCCTTAAGTCTCAAAACAAATCGATTTTCTAAGTGCCATTTATGTAAAATATATGATGTAGCCTGTCACGTTTTCTTTCTGATACAAACATCTAGTTGGATTGAAGTTGTCAGAATGGCCAATTCATTATATTTTGTTGTTGGTGATGATACTTGTAATTGAGAAACTACTACCATAATCCAGGGCCCCTGGTCCTAAGAGATGTATGGAATTACAAGATAATATGACAATGACATATCCATGTTATGGAATTTGATTCAATATTAATATATTTACTCTCACTCATATGGTTTGGGTGTATCTAATGAATAAATCCCTTATATATTATTTATATGTGTGGGTTGGGTGCATGTTATGATAATCTCAAATGGATAACAATTGTGAGATGAAGGCGTTTTATTAGGCATCACTCATACCACAATTTTTTCCAATTTGGAATTTGATGAGAAAGTATCCAATGATTATCTAAGTAATTTCCATATTCAATCATCCATAATCTTATTGATCTATACTATTTTTAGGAACTTTTGGCAAAGTTGAAATTTTAGTAGCTAAAACAAATAATTGTGAGAAGTATTGCTTATGTGTGTTGTACTATATCTTCACTTAGAGGATGAGTTATTATTATTACATGGATTCCAATACCCTCATGTTTTCAACAAGGAGACCATATGTCACAAGATCAAATTTGGTTGAGTCTCTTGGGGTTACCAACCGATATTGTGGTTGGCAACTAATTTTCTCTCCATCTAGATATTGTAGGTAAGAGGAGGGAAATCCCAAAACATTTTTTTGAAAGATGGTTCCATCATAGATGCACACATATTTTGTTGAAAAGTCAACAAGAAACATGTGTCTAATTTACTTTTCCCTTAATTAAATTAGACAATAAATATTAATCTATTATCTCATTCATAACTGAGTGATTTGGAATTGTAACGGAATTATAAGTGTAGTTAAGTGAATTAATATCAGTTGTACTAGTTGTAACTAAACATGCACTAGTGAGAGTTCAGTTAATCAATGAACTCACATGCAACTGAAGATTCGCCACAGTTAACTACATGCATGTCAGTTCCAATGGAGATCCAGTTGAGATAACAGGTGA
>ML800681.1:59203-83148 GCA_009831015.1 Picea engelmannii
CATGCGTATACGCTTGTTGTATAGCTGATAGGGCGCATATATGTGGAAAAATGTTTATTTTTAGCTCTGGATTTGTTAAAAATGGATGATAAGTCTGCATAGGGAAATGGAAAAAGGCCCTCTGTGCAAGATAGCAATGGTGAGCCAAATCTTGCTATAACAGGAAATGATCAGATTCCACACATGAGCTTATCTTTAATATAATAGGGTATTTACTTAGTTTCTCATATTGATTGTGTCTTTGGTTACTTTTTTGAATAATACAATGACTTTTATTATTAGGATGATGATAAGGCATCCTTGAATCTTGTGTCTTGTTTTTGGAAGATTCACCTTTTGATACTTATGATGATATATTGGTTGATAAGATTTCATTTGGATTTGTATTGGTTCCCTTCTCTAAGGTCTAGATATTTACATTTGATGGCTTGTCTATTTCAATGGAATTAATCGTTGTTTCTTTATTGATTATTTATTCTTTGTTAGCAAGTTGCTCCAATTTTTTCGTGTTGCGATTTCTTTTCACTTATTAGCTTTTTAATCTATGCGATTAATTTTTTACTATGATTCTTAAGGAAAGAAATTTCCTCATCTTTATCAACAATAACCTTGTCAAATTACTTCCAGTGATCCTACATTTTTGTATTGACTTCTATCTATCTTGAAGGATCACTTTTGATACATCCTCTAGGTATTCTGATGAGGGTCCTACTAAGCATGACTTTATTGTAACATCTTGCAATGTTATCTTCTTCTGCTTCTTATAGAAGAATGTCAATTTTTTTTATCCATGTTTAAGATGAAAGTTCACAATGTTTCCATCTAGGTTGAACCTAGAATTATGTCAACATCTATTCTAGATATAGATATAACATTGAGTTGGAGCATGAAAATATAATCGTTAATTCACAATATATATTATTTATTTTATATTTTTTTTCTTCCAATCAATCTAACTTTTTAATTACACTTGACTATGGGATTAATTATTCATTAGCGATATTAACATTAATGTATTTTTTTCTTGTCATTTGGACAAATAGTGATGTTAACATCCCTACCTTGAATACTCCCTTTAAGTTTTAATAGCGCAAGAGCATATTTTGTGAAAGTATTAGGAAATCTCCCCTTTTTTATCACTAAGCTTCATTTTGTTTTCTTCGAAACTTTTTTTAAAATATACCCTTGATACTAAAACTTATATATTCTTTGTAATAAAAAGATGCAAATTATGATAATCCCACAAATAATATTCTTCAATAATTCAAATTTATTATATCCTTGTATACTTTAATATAACTTAGTATATTAATCCTTTATATATCTCTTTTTATATAAATTATATATTTGTTTTTTTTATAATTTCGATTTTTTTTTTATAATTTCGAATTGGATTTTGATCTCTCACATATATATTATTGAATTGCACATATATATTATTGAATTGGTATTTATACATTACTTCTATAGTACATTTTATTTTATAATAATATAACTATGTTCTAACATAACTTTAATGTATAGCTCAACATAATATAATTAAGCTTTATATCCTTCAATAAACTAGCTATTCACCTTTTGAGCACATAAGTGATTCTCTCCCTTTTTTTAACTTGAAATTTAGAATTCTTTCTTCACTCACCACTCAAATTGGTGGCTACGATGGTTGGTGACACTTACGAAATAGAAGCTCATTTGGTGGTTGTTATAGAGGCTTAAAGCTACATCCCAATTGCAAAGATATCACTAGTGATTTACCAATGGTGATGGATAGGTCAACATTGCAATGCTTTAGTTTTTATTCTACATGATGGTTATGGAATCAAGAGAGTCGAACTTGTGACCAACAAAAAGCATGATAAACTCATAATTGATTCTAGACCAATTGGGCTAACCCTCGGTGCTAAGTTGCAATACATATTTATGGTCTGTGTATGATTATTTTTATTTGACCATAGTGACTTTCTACTTTACGGTGTATGTTTCTTTTAATTGCTTCCTTGTAGTGAATTCCTATAGCAATTTAAATATGTCAATTTTATTTTTCATTGATTTTTGTGGTGGCATCCAAATTGATCTTCTTGGTGTTTCTTATATTTTATATTTGTGTTTGTTTTTTTTATTTTTGGTAATGTTCTTCAAATTCACAGTGGAAAGATTTTACTTTCATAGAATTTTTTATCTTTAAATGGCCAAAGGCGAGGTTGTGTTCAAAGACTTAGAGTAAACAAAACTTGGAAAATATGAACCAAAGGTCAAATAAAACTTGGTTCTGATACCAAATGAATTGAACAATAATTTGTTTACTATAAAATATCCAACATATAAAAGATAGTAGGTCGAAATCCATATAGGATCAATAATATATATTCAATAATAAATAAGATATATTATAGAATGTGCCACTTCATATTATTATTAGTAGTATTATTTATATATTTATGTTCATTACATTCTCCTTGGTGCAAGATTAAACCCATGTCTCCTCCCATAATGATATTATCCTTCCATACTATATCTTCATAAAAAAAAGATTCCAATAATTCATTCCTCGTCTGAGAAGACCCATAAATGTTGATGAAATTAAATATTTTACCTACTTCATGGGATTAAAGTTCTGCACATATTGTTGAAGGGACAAAAGTGATTTTCCTATACTATACTATCTTATACCATCTGAATATCAAGACTCCAAATCTCCCCTCCACATTGATAGCCTCAAAATTCCAATGTCGGAAATCAACCAACAAAAATCCATTGGCCTTGGTTACCTATATGATAGTCTCTTGAATTAAAATAACCTCTATCTTATATACACTAACCAATCTCTTTAGGGAGTTTCTCTTGTGGACACTCCTCCTCCAATCCACGATCTACAAAGTTTCAACTTCACCTAGAACATTTTCAACCAAATGAAATATGTTTAATCTTTTTAAGACCCCCCCCCAACTCCTATAAAGTTATTTCATCCATGAAGGTTTAAGTATTATGGGTTCTAATCCACACATGTTTGATTCACCTATCTTGTGGAGAAAAAATCATCCAAAGGATCCATTATTCCATTGCACCCCACACTTCACCCAGGAAAAAGATGAAATTCACATCCCTTCCCATAATGACATTGTCCTTCCCTACTACATCTTCATCAAAAAAATATTCCTGTCATTCTTTCCTCATTTGAAAATTCCCATAAATGTTGATGAAATTAAAGATTTTACCTACCTCATGGAAATAAAGCTCTGCACATATTGTTGAAGGTAGAAAATTCATGTTCCTAGAATACATCACCTTATCCCACCCCAATACCAAGCCTCCAAATATCCCCTCTACACTGATAGCCTCAAAATTCCAATATGGGAAATCAACCAACAAAAATACATTGTCCTTCATTGCCTCTAGAATAGTCTCCTGAATTAACATAACCTCTAGATTATATGAACTAACCAAACTCTTTAGGGAGTTTCTCTTGTCGACACTCCTCCTTCTCCAATCCATGCTCTAGAAATTTTTTGCTTCACCTAGAACATTTTTAGCTAAAATAAATTTGTCTAATATTTTTGAGACACCCCAAAACTCCTATGTGGTTATTTCTCTAGGTAGGCCCAAGTAATAGCAGGTCTAAGTCACATAAGTATGATTCATCTATATTGTGGAGAAAAACTTTAGCCAAGGGATCCATTCTTCAATTCTCCCCCCTTAACTTCACCCTGACACAAGACGAAACTCATGTCCCCTCCCACAATGACTTTGTCCTTCCTTACTACATGTTCATTAAAAAACAATACTCCTGATTATTTCCTTATTTGAAAAGGCCCATAAATGTTGATGAAATAAAATATTTTACCTACTTTCATGGAAATACATTTATACACATATTATATATGGTAGGAAAGTGGTGTTCCTAGACTACAAGGTCTTATACCATCCTAGTACCAAGCCCCCAAATCTCCCTATGCACTAATGGCCTCAAAATTCCAATTTGGGAAAGTAGCCAACAAAAATCCGTTAGCCTTGGATGCCTCTAGAATAGTCCCATAAATTAACATAACCTCTAAATTATATACACAAACCAATCTCTTTAGGGAGTTTCTCTTGCAGACACTTCCTATACCCCTTAAAGAATAGTCATTTATAACCCTTAGAGTGGAATTTCACCACTCTAATGACCCCTTTTATAGTCATATGCTTGCATGCATGGACTTTTCTACCTTCTTGTACCTTGGGATGCTTGAGGAAGGATTTAATTCTAGGTCCCAACTAGATTCTAGTTTGATCCCATCCAAGTCCTACTTCAACACCATGTTCATAAACTTTTACACCACTTTTCATTGCTAATCTAAGCTAATATTTTCTACTTTTTGTTGGAATGAAATCATAATTAGATGATTAAATAGTGTCAATGATGTCGGTGCTTTCAATTGTATTCTTCCATGATGCATTTTCATCCCCCTAGTGTCCATGATAGGCCCTACTAGTATTGTTGTCACTTCTATATGAGACTATTTATTTTAAATTACTCCAACGAATCTCCCCTTGGGGGAAAGTTGATGACCTTCCTACAAAGAACTCTAGGAAAAACCCTCTTCATAACTACTTTGTCTCTCTAGAACAACTACAGTGGGTATTGACTTAGTCGTCTTAATATTTTTTCTGAGGATTCTCCCTAATTTGCAATACATCTACAAAGGTTAAGAACTTAGAATTGGTTTTAACTACATCCTCTTTATCATGGTGTTAATACATCATCCTATTATTTTAACTCGAGATGTAGTTTGTTATAATTACTATAGCCTTGTTCTTATTCTAGTTGATGATGAACTTCAATGCCTAATCATTGGTAGGATCTAGAATCACAGTCTTTATAAATTTCCAAAGTACTTTTCTTGTATAGCGTTTCCATGTCTTATGCCTACATACCTTAGTTGTGACCATTCAGAACCACATGTTTTTTCTTAGAACTCATAATTACTCTGTAAATCTAAACCCTAATTTAGTATTCAAGTCAAAACCTTGAGTCAATTGGCTAGAGCAATTTGTCTCAAAAAAATAATGTATAAGAAACAACCTCCAAAAGACTTGTAGATTACACATTGGGCCTTAACCAAGAGCTCTAACACCTTGTTGGAGAATCAAAGAATTTCAAAATTGAAGACTTGTGAATTCCAAAAAGAGGTGATGTCTAAAGAGACTATTATAACATTGAATAACAAGTGAACATAACTCAACATACAATGGATAACACTATATTGATGTTATTATGTGATTGATAGACCAATCTATAGGATCATCTATATATAGCCCAAAGTATAACTCACTCATTTATAATGAGGAAGAAATAGTCAAATTTGATCACCTTAAGTGCACCCAAATCTCCTACTTTTTTTGCTTGACTTGCTCACTAATCAACTAAGCGAGGACCACTTTTAGTCAACCTAACCAACCAATCGATTTCCCAGTTGAACTCTCTATTCAAATCCCAATTCACCTTTGACTATTCATTGAATGTCTCCAAAATATCGAGAGGTGAGATGAACTTGTTGTTCTAAACAAGAAGCATGTTAGGTTCTATGCTCAAACCTAGGAGAGTGAATGATTTCCTACATTATATAAGTGGGTTATTCCTCAAGTCATATTTAGTGAGTTTTCTTATAATAATATTCTATTTTTACAAGGACTCCTTATGTCTATGGCCACTTGAAGGTTTCCTTATGTTAGATACAAGGTTGATTCTACAAGAGGGTCATTGTGAGAAATCTACCAACTCAGAAGGGTATATGCTTGCAAAGTTTCATGTCTTCATTCTGAGCAACTTTCTCCTAGGTTATTGGATGGTGATCCTCCTAGTATTTATCTTAGTTCAAAGCCATCATTGTCTCATTTAATGTCCAAAATGATATGCAACTTTTAGTAATTTAGGGTTAAATTTCTCCATCAATTAGTCTATTTGGTGATAGTAAGAGAGCTTGATGTGTTATATTTTCTTAAATTTTTTAGAGCAATAGATTTACCAGATTATTTAGATCCTCTTTTACCATATACTGGAAAATATAAGCAGGATAAACAAGCACAAGAAGACACAAATTTTTCCTGGGAAAACCCCAGACCCGAGGAAAAACCCAATGAAGTTTTCTTAGAGAGAATATTTTTGATAATACAATACAACCATGAACATGATCTATTCACAAGAGAAAATTGATAATGAAGAAACCATGATACAATAACTTATCTCTTCTCCTTGTCAAACCCTAGCGAGGGTAAAAAATTGAGCAGCATCACACAACCTTAGCGCACAAGAGAAACCACCAAGAATACGATAGTGCACCACAAAACTGGCACAACTGGTAATGGAAACTAAAACTAGAACGAGACAACTTGGGCCTTGGCAGTACACACTAGAAGAATATAGTTGATGTATTTATGATAAAATGAGCAAGGCATTACCTTTATTTATAGTTGTTTTGTCACTTAACTAGGACCGACTTCTCTTCTTGGAAATTATATTTCCACTTTATTATTTTCCTGTGGGCCAACTTCTCTTCTTGGAAATTATATTTCCACTTTATTATTTTCTCGTGGGCCGACTTCCCTTCCTAGAAATTATATTCCAATTTATTATTTTCCTATGGGTTGACTTCTCTTCCGGGTTTTTCTTCAACTGTTCAATGTTCTTCCTTTAACTTCTTGGAATCTTCTTCTTCTCTAAGAAAACTTGTCCAGGAGGGAATACCTCCCACTACTACAAAAAAATCAACACTCCCTCTTAGATAGGAAGGTATTCTTCCATGATGTTCTCCTCTAGTAGTCCCAATCACATCCATCCATTTCACATGGCATGGGAAATACTACCACCATAGTCTCATGACTACGCTACAAGCATCTAGTAGTCTCAATCACACTCATCCATTTCACATGGCATGGGAAAGACTACCACCATAATCTCATGACTACATTATAAGTATCCATGATGTTTCTCCTCTCCTAGTAGTCCCAATCACACCCGTCCACTTCATATGGTATGGGAAAGACTACCACCATAGCCCCATTCACACCTAGTCACTTCACATGGCTTAGGAAAGGCTATGACATGGTCCAAATCACACCTAGCCACTTCACATGACGTAGGCAAGACCATGATATAAGTCCCAATCACACCTAGCCACTTCACATGGCGTAGGAAAGACTTGTACCCAGATACTCATTACTCCCTCAGTCACTTCACATGACTGATCTAGAAAATCCTTGGCCAGAGGGAGAGTATTTGCTCATTGTAGGATAAACATCACAATTCCCTCTCAATGAGGGTGGACATTATACATCACACCAATATTGTCTCTAAAGTACTCATACTTCACTCTAGACAGAGGCTTGGTGAGAATGTTCATTTCTTTCTCATCTATGGATATGTACCAGAGTTATACTGCTCCTTTCTGCACCATGTCTCGGATGAAATATAATTTGATGTCTATATTATTTGACTTGTCATCAAAGACCATATTCTATGAACAATTCACACAACTTTGATTATCACAATATATCAAAGTTGGCTCCAACTCTAGATCAAATAACCCTGCAAGCAACTTCCAAAGCCAAATTGATTCACAGATTGCAACACTAGCTATTATATATTCTTCCTATGTTTTACTAAGTGCCACGTTTTTTTTCTGCTCAACCATGAGATCATACCTGATCCCAGATTGAAGCAACATCCTGATGTGATTTTCATGTCCATTGCACTCCACGCCTAGTCAGAGTCTGTATAACCTTGCAACTTTACTTCACCATCTAAGACATATTTGAGTCCATATCCAATCGTACCATACAGGTACCTCAACACATGCTTTGTTGCTACCAAATGTACATGTCTAGCCTTAACAATGTACTGAATAAATGTGTTGATTTCAAAGCATATATCTGACCTGGTGTTAAACATGTACATAAAGGATTCAATCAATTGTCTATACATCATGGGATCAACCAAATCTGAAGAAGAATCACTTAAGAGCTTCAGATTTGTAACCATAGGTGTGGACATGGACTTGCAATCCATCATCATGAATCTCTCCAGGATCTCAACTGTATACTTTCCTTGGCTAAGGAATATCTCATCTGGTCCCTACCACAACTCTAATCCCAAGAAATAGTGCATCAAACCTAGATCCTTCATCTCAAACTCTGAAATGAGTTCCCTCTTGCACCCATCTATGAGCTTCTCATCCCCTGTAAGAAACAAGTCATCCACATATAGTACCAATATCAATGGGAAACCATATCCAACCTTGTAGTAAATGTTGGGATCTGTATCACTCTTGGTAAACCCCAATCTCATCAGATAATTGTCTATTATGGCATACCATTCTCTATGTGCTTGATTAATCCCGTAGAAATATTTCTTCAATTTACAAACATGGGACTCCTTTCCATGGATCACAAAACCTTGTGGTTGCTCTATGTACACTTATTCTTCAATTACACAATTCAAGAAAGCAGTCTTGACATCCATCTGGTGTAATTTCCATCCCATAACAGAAGCAATAGAAATAATAGATCTAATGGAAGTGCACCTTGCTACTGGAGCAAATGTCTCTTCATAATATTCTCCATCTTTCTGGGAGAATCCTCTAGCCACAAATCTTGCTTTGTACTTCTCTATGCTTCCATCTACAACATGCTTGATATTTTAGATCCACTTGGAAGTCACCACTGACTTCCTTTCTAGTCTCAAAACCACTTCCCACACATCATTTTTCATGATGGATTGGTATTCTTCCCTCATGGAATCCTTCCACACTTGTTTCTTTGCATATTCCTCACAAGTGGAAGGTTCTGAATCAATGATATTACTCATCAACACCACATAGTTGGAAAACTTGTGTGGTCTCTTTCTCTCTATAAAAGAGCCTCTGGGAGATGCATGTCCTTCAACTTCCTGCAAAGTTTCCCAGAGCCATGTTGGTCTCTTCTTGGTAATTGTAACTTCTCTGGGTGGATCTATAGATATCTCTGGCTCTACTGTCTCATTCTAATATTTTGGAATGTGTTCTTCCAGAGTAGACTCAAGCATTACTACATCCATTGGAGCCTCTTGCTCCTCTCTATCCTCATCCATGTGAGACTCTCTATATCTACTGAAGGTTTCTTCTTCATCAAAGGTGACATCCTTGCTAATCTCAATATGTCTCTATTCAGGGATGTATATTCTATAATCCTTCAAAGTCTCATAGTATCCAACGAAGGTGCCCTTCTTTCCTGAAGGCTCTAGCTTAGTTCTATTTTCCTCGAGAACATGTATGTACATTGGGAAGCCAAATATCCTCAAGTGGTTGACTTTTGGTTTCTTTCTGGTGAATACTTCTTCTGGTGTCTTGTTCCCCAATATCTTATGAGGACTTTTGTTATGGACATATACAATTTTACTCAATGCTTATTCCCATAGATGTGTGGGTAATTTCTAGTCATGGATCATCGCTTTAGATGCTTCTACAATTGATTTGTTCTTTCTCTTTGCAGCCCCATTCTGCTGGGGGTTGTAGGGAGTTGCCAGCTCCCTCTTAATCCATGCTTCTCTGTAAAAATATTTGAACTCATTTGAGGTGTATTCACCTCCATTATTTGACCTCAAAACTTTAATATTTCTTCCAAAGAGATTCTCTATTAAAGCCTTAAATTCTTGAAACTTATTGAGAACTTCATCTTTTGCTTTCAATAAATAGTTCCATGTTTTACATGAGAAATAATCAATAAAAAATACATAATATAAAAATTTACCCAGATATGGTACCATCATTTTTCCGTGTACATCTGAATGTATGATTTCCATGATCCCCTTGGATCTATTGTCATTGCTTGGAAAAATTCCCTTAGAATTATTTCCAAGTGCACATATGTTGCATACTCCATCATGATCTACCTACATATATGGTAGACCTATAACCATCTTTCTGAAAACCGGTAAGGCTCTGTAGTTGATGTGAGCAAGTCTTCGGTGCCATAGCTCATTAGAGCTAATATTGTTGCATACAAGATCTTGTTCTAGGTGTCCCTTCAATTTATACAATCCTCCCTCTCAGACACCAATTACAGTAGTTGAATCTATACTTGAGCCCTTAGTCCATAGAAGGAATTGGCCATCAACAAAATCTACTATGAAGCATCGATATTCTAAAGCAGAGATAGACAGGAGATTCTTATTTAAACCTTATACAAATAATACATCCTTTATTGAAATAGAGTTACCTGAATCAAGTTGGTAGGAGGCTTCTCTTACTCCTTTTACTGCATGCCTGGAATCATCCCCAAGTTCCACATGAAGGGATGAACTCTTTTCTGTCAATTTTGTAAGAAAACTTTGGAACCCAGACATGTGCTTGGAAGCACCACTGTCCACCAGCCAAATATCACTTCCTTGAGTGATGGTACCCATGAGGGTCGAGACAAAGAAATATTCTTCATATTTTTATTCCTTTGTCTTCTTTTGAGATGTGGACTCCTCCATATCTGTTGTATGTACATGATGTTTTCTCTTTCCTTTCCCTTGAGGACACTGATAAGAAAATTGTCCCAATTTCTAACAATTGAAACATCTAATATTAGATACATCCTTCTTGTGATATGGAATTGACCTTCTATTTTTCTTCAGAATGGTGTTTCTTATTTATTTCCTTTTATTCACATGAGCAACAAGAGCTTGATCCTCTTCATCATTGGTCTTCTGTGACTTGGATATCAATCTTGATTCTTCTTGGGTACAATTGGCCATAGCTCGTCGAATTTGTGAAATTTCCTTCTTGCACAAATTCTTTGAACAAAAGCATCCCAAGAAGAAGGGAAGCCATTAAGAGTTGTAGTGACAAGATCTGCATCATCCACTGAATCTCCAATATCTTCTTGTTGATCCTTGATCTGAGAAATCTTCATGAAGAAGGTAGAAACTGTATATGACTTGTTCATCATCATGTTTCTCAGTTGATGCCTTAGGGTTAACTTCCTGCTTAGATTCTTGTTTTCATATAAATTTATTGTTAAGGCATCAAATATCTCCTCGGGTGTATTCAATTCCGATTCATTGGGAATCAAGTGGTCCTTGATTGAATTTGTCAAGATCCTCTTGGCCTTGATCTCATTCTTTTTATATTTTTCCTTGGCGTCTTCCTCTTCTGGGTTTGGGAGAATTTTCTTGAAATGATCCAAGACGTCATTGTCTTCTAGAATGAGAAGTATTCTATCCTTCCATGATATGAAATTGTCTACTCCATCCAGCCTATCTTCAACTCTCATACTGGTAATCATTTTTGTTGGTGGAAACCCTAGGCCTTAAAAGTCCCAAAATTTCAACTTCCTTAAAAAGACAACACTAGGGTTTCAGGACATGCACTAGGGTTAGGAGAATTTATTTGTGTTGGAGTTAGTCCCAATGACTTTGGAATAAGTGCTCAATGAGATTTAAAAAAGAAAATTGTGCAGCGGAAAATCCCAAAGTATGATCTTCCTTCCAGTGATTAGACTGTTATGAAGGTAACCAACTCTGATACCATATTATATTTTCTTAAAGTTTTCAGAGTAATAGATTTACTAGAGTATTTAGATATTTTTTTACCATATACTGGAAAATATAATCAGGACAAACAAGCACAAGAAGACACAAAGATTTGTCCTGGGAAAACCCCAAACCCGGGGAAAAAGGCAACCAAATTTTCTTAGAGAGAATATTTTTTATAATATAATACAACAATGAACAAGATCTATTCACAAGAGAAAATTGATAATGAAGAAACCATAATACAAGAACTTATCTATTCTCCTTGTCAAACCCTAGTGAGGGTAGACAACTAAACAACACCATACAACCTTAGCGCACAAGAGAAACCACCAAGAATAAGATAGTGCACCACATAACTGACACAATTGGTAACAACAACTGCAACTGGCATGAGATAACTGGGTAGTGGGAACTAGAAGAAGAGAGTTAATGTGATGATGATAAAATGATCAAGGCGTCACCTTTATTCATACTTGTTTTGTCACTTAATTGGGGCTGACTTCTCTTCCTGGAAATTATATTTCCACTTTATTATTTTCCTGTGGGAAGAATTCTCTTCCTGGAAATTATATTTCCACTTTATTATTTTTTTGTGGGCCAACTTCTCTTCCTAGAAATTATATTTCCACTTTATTATTTTCCTCTGGGACATCTTCTATTCTTGGGTGTTCTTCAATTGTTCAATGGTCTTCCTTTGACTTCTTGGAATCTTCTTCTTCTCTAAGAAAAGTTGTTGAGGAGGGAATACCTCCCGCTGCTACCAAAACATCAACATGATGATCCTTCCCAAACTCGTTAATGATTCATGTTTTTGATCAAGACTATTTAAGAACCCAAATTGTTGTTATTATTAACTCAACTAGACCATTTATTATGTCCATATTGGGATCTAGCAAACACATTTTCTTAATAATGTTCATACAAAGCTTATTTTTTGGTTTGGCTATGGTTCAACTTAACGAACAATTTATTAAATTTTTCTTGTTATTTTAAAAATTGAATTATCTGTTGTTTGATTGGTGTTGCTGGGGTGACATGAGCATTGGATTTTGGAACCCTGGGGTGGTGTTAGTGATCTATGTAACTTGAATGCAGACCGGTAGGAGTACCTATTTTATTTGGCACAAATATTAAAAGCAACCAAACTAGGGCTTAAGATTTTCAACTTGGCAACTTGACAATTGTACTAAATTGGCTTATCACAAGGCCTATTTTTATTGCAAAACTGTAGACATATAAGGTTTGAGTCCTATTAGGGGAATCAAAACCCTGAAATAATAAATACCATAATGGAACACTAGTGGTTTCAACAACAAATTCAATGGTGTTACTGAGAAGGTCAAGCTCCAACACTGCCAAATGTAATGGCTTCAATAGATACAATTATGTTGCTCCTCAAAGATTCCTTTCTATATGGATATGGATTGTTTAATGGACTCCATTCCTGATCCTTTGTTGGTAATGGCATTAAAATATGCTCTTTCTTTCTTCCCTTTCGCTCAAACCAATCTCCATCATTAAATATGGAAGTGCCTAACTACTCAACTTCATAGTATATAACATAGAAGGAGGGCATTTCATGACTCAAGTCTGATTTTTATTGAAGTGGAGTGTGTCGACTATGAATTAAATCACATGTTGTTTGTTGTTGTTGAATCATCGACTCATCCACTGGGTTTTGGGGCTATATTTCACAAGCACGTAGCTTCTTGTTAAACCAAATCTTGCAACTTATGGTATTATTATAGTAAGGAGTGAAATCCTTACTCCCCAAGCAAGTATAATTTCCATATTCAAAGCAAAACGAAGGTAAACATAAGTAACTCCATTGTGAAATTAATTTATAAGAAGATTACCCACTTTTAAAGGGCTTCTTGAGCTATATTTCACAAGCAATTAGTTTCTTGTTAAATAAAATCTTGCAACTTATGATATTATTATAGTAAGGAGTGAAATCTTTACTCCCCAAGCAACAATAATTTATATATTCAAAGCAAAACCAAGGTAAACATAAATAACTCCATCCTGAAATTAATTTATAAGAAGATTACCCACTTTTAAAGGGTTTCTTAAAAAATCAATATTTTAATACAATTTAAGATTAAGTAATTAGAAAGAAAAAATGTGAAGTTCCTTAAGATACGACATAGAGGATGAATAATCAATCATGAATTTCATTTTCTACTTACCTAATACTTAATAATAATAATAATTGTACTAACTCTGAATACTTTGACACATGAAAGAATTTCTTTAAACTTAACCTTATAATAAATTTAATACCATTAAACGTTGTATATGACCATCCCAACCTGTAACCATCCCAAGTTGTAATTTTTAAAAAATGGAAGATAATGGGATCATTAAGGTCAAACATGTATATGCATAAATTTTCTTTTTCTTTGTTGAGATATATGTGTCTAATTTGGATAATGTAATTATATTTTGATATTATACCTAAGTTAATAGAATTATGTAAAATATTTTTATTTAAACTTATACAATATATGACATTTCATAAATTCTAATGAAGCTTAAGTGTTTTTCATTCAATAAATATGTGAAAAAAGTTTATTCAATATTACCTAATATTTTAAATGTGTGATACTTTAATTTTAATGTTTTAATAAAAAAAAATCATTAAATTTAATTTTATAAAAAATTAATATTATTAGACATTACAGATAACCTTAATAATTTTAATAAGATACAAGATAACTTTAATGAACCTCAACTTACAAGAGAACTTCTCATAATAAAATTTAACTTACAAGAGAACTTCTCATAATAAAATTTAACTTACAAGAGAACTTCTCATAATAAAATTCTACCTAACCTTAATAATTTTAATAAGATACAAGATAACTTTAATGAACCTCAACTTACCAGAGAACTTCTCATAATAAAATTTAACTTACAAGAGAACTTCTCATGATAAAATTCTACCTAATAAAAGACTTTTCATAAGAATGCTATCTAATAACATTTAATAAACTTCTCATAAATTCTAAATTCTAGTAAACCTCAATTGTTTTTATTCAATGGTTACGTAAAGAAAACTCTAATCAATGATGAATACTTAATTATTGTATTCGCTCTTAATGAAAGAAACTTCATTGAACTTTACTTTATAAAATTGTTTATACCATTAAACCTTGCATATGATATTAGTAATTCTAATAATACATATAAGAGACTTCTCATAAATTTTAGTGTGCTTCAATTGTTTTTCATCCCATGGATATTTGAGGGGAACTCTAGTAAGTGTGCGAGTTGCACCACTTTGACATGGATTCTAAACCCAATGTTTGGCTTTTCACAATTTATTGTGGTCGAAAATTTTGATTCAAAATGCATATTAATTTTGAAACAATATAGGTAGAGGAGGCAATGCAGAAGGGCGTAGTTTAAATGTTCTATGGTTTTGATTTTTGTCTGTCACTATCACTAGAATTATAAATTGATTTAGCATTCTCAAAAACATGCACTCAACATATGTAATCTAAACCACTGAAATATGCAATTCCATCTATCTTTCTGAATTCCTGACCGAATTTTGGACAAAAATCATTGAAAAAAAGTGATCGGTAAAAGGTAAAAACTTAGAATACTTAGAATACTTAGACTACGTCATGCAAAAGATATCACTGAGCTTATCTTCATTGTAGATTATGGCATTTAATGTGCATGGAGAGAAGTCAATTGTTGACTTTCTCCATGCCCATTGGATGGCCCAAATTTGCAATCAAGATCAGGCAACCTGAGAATCAACGGGTTCAGACATGTAGAGCTATGAATATAATAAATGAGTAGGATCGATCTAGAGGCTTCATCTCGTAAAGGTGAAGGTACTAATTGAATTTTTGGTATTTGTTTTAAGTGTAGTCTAAACGTTCTATCTTTTGGCTTTTTTTTTCCAGGCATATTTTCTCATCAATTTTTCCCAAAATCCGGTCAAAAATTATTGGAGTTGCAAATTTGAGTTGTTAAGTCTGTACAATCCAAGTGCTCCATAAATTTTCCAGGACATTGAATTCATTTATGCATTCAAAAATATAGTTTAAACCACTGAAAATTGTGATTTCACTAAGAATTATATCACCGTATTTCGGAGATGGTTATTAAAAAAGGCAAAAAGAAAATCATTGTTAACATTTAGTTTGTATAAATCACTGAAACCCTGAAATGTTTTTCAATTGTAGTGTTGTTGAGAACAACAAAAGATGCCCCAATTCTCAAGCAATCAAAATTCAAGGTACTCTTTATTAAAAAAAATTGAATTCAAGTTACGGTTTAGATTCAAATGAATTTCTATAGAATTCACTGAATTCGAATGAGGGTTTAGATTCAAGTGATTTTTTTTGTGAAAGACATTGTATTCTAGCTAGTAGAATTTGATTTGTTAAGTACACAATTATAAATTTTGTAGGAAAACTTTACGTCAATGAGGTTAAGGCAACATCATTAGTCTTTTGTGTCTGCAGATGATATGACAACATACCAACATAGTATATATATATATATATATATATATATATCAAGGACATTGTTGGTTTCTTGTCATATTTCTTGAATTAAACATACCAACCATGGTTTTGCTGACTCATGGTTAGCTCCACCATTTGTCAAATTCTGTAACTTTTCATCCAACCAAGATTACTTAAGTGGTTGTTATACTTCATGATCTTCCACTTGGGGGATACAAATTGAGATACAAGAGTATAAGACTCGTTGAGTGAGATACAAAGTATGACAAAATGGCAAAGCAAATGTGAAAATTAGGAGAGACATGTGAATCAACAAAGACATCAAAGCATATGTGAAAATGAAGAGAGACGTGTGAATACAAATCAATTTATGAGTTGAGGTGTTTTTTTCACTATGGTTTGGTGGTGAGAATGAATCAACGAGATGCCCACCATTAACATAGATTTGAGTGAACTGCCTAGTTTCCTAGCTCACTCAAAGCTAGGAAACTAGCCAGTTCATGTAGAACTGCGCTACTTCCCAATCCACATAGCGTATGGGAACTATCCAGTTTATCCAGTTCACACAGAATTGCACTACTACCTAATCCATACGGATTCTAGGAAATTATCCAGTTTAGCCAGTTCACACAGAACTACGCTACTACCCAATCCATACGGAGTTTGGGCAACTATCAAGTTTAACTAGTTCACACAGAATTTCTCTACTACCCAATCCATATAGAGTCTTGGCAACTAACGTGCATGTAAATGACTACCTGATGTTGCCACACTCTGTAAGCTATTGCCCCCTAGAATCACATATGTGATTCATCATTCCCTCTTACGAGGGAAGTCCTTCTAGACCACGCCAAGCTTGTCCCTGAAGTACTCAAACTTTACCTTTGATAGAGGCTTGGTCAACACATCTACTATATGCTCGTCTGTGCCAATATACTGGAGCTTCACAACTACCTTTTATACCAGATCTCGAATATAATGGTACTTGATCTCGACGTGCTTGGAATTTTCATGAAGCACAAGGTTCTCAGAAAACTTTATACAACTTTGGTTGTCACAAAAAATACAAGTCACCTCCAACTCGAGATCAAAAAATCTTGCAAGCAACTTACGAAGCCACACAGCTTCGCTAATAGATGAACATGCTGCTATATATTCGGTCTCGTTTGTACTGAGTGACACACTAGTCTTCTTCCTGCTGAGCCACGAAATCATAGTTGACCCCAAACTGAAGCAACATCCCAATGTACTCTTATGATTTGTGACAATACCAGCCCAATCTAAATTAGCATAGCCTTGCAGTCTTATCTTACAATGTGAAACATATCGGATTCCATAGTCTATCGTGCCCTTAAGGTACCTTAATACGTGTTTTTCCGCAATCAAGTGAACATGTCTTGGTTCAATCACATCCTAACTCAAAGTGTTCACCGTAAAGAATATTTTTGGCCTAGTATTAAATACATCAACATACCAATCATCTTCATGTACATGGTGATATCCACTGTCTCTGAAGAAGTGTCACTCAATAACTTCAGGTTCGTCACCATTGATGTGGGCATGTATTTAGAATCCATCATTTCAAATCTCTTGAGGATTTGTGCTGCATATTTTCCTTGGCTACGGAAAATATTGTCTGGTTTCTACCACAGCTCTAGACTCAAGAAATAATGCATCGTACCCAATTCTTTCATCTCGAACTCTGATGCAAGATTTCTCTTGCAATCAACGATGAGCTTCTTGTTCCTTGTTAGAAAAAGGTCATCCACATATAACAACAATATCACTGGTCCATTATCCTCAACCTTGTAGTAAAGGTTGGGATCTGCTTTACTCTTGGTAAAACCCAAGCTCATTAGAAAGCTGTCAATTCTATCGTACCATGCCATGGGTGCTTGTTTCAATCCATGCAAGGATTTCTTCAATATGTGCACATGTGTATGCCTATCATGTGTCTCGAATCCTTGTGGTTGATCCACGTACACTTCCTCTTCCACTAAACCATTAAGAAAAGTTGTCTTCACTTCCATCTGATGTATATTCCTTTTCATTACTGCAGCTATCACAAGTATATCTCTAATTGAAGTGTATCTCGCCACATGAGCAAATGTCTCCTCGTATATATTCCTTCTTTCTGTCACTGAAACAAGGGAATCTTCCAGGAGGTCTCATATCTCCTAGAATCTTTTGAAGCTTCGATCTATCCTCCTCACTTATGGAACTTGTATGTCAGTCATGGAAGACGTCTCTATCTCCCATATGGATCTGAGGAGGAATACTTTATGAATGAAAGTCTCTAAGCCACTGACTCTCTCTGAGATCAGGATCACTCTAACTCTATATAATATTGAGAGCCATCTGCTCCCTCTGCATGTGTTGATATTCTCTGAAGTTTGATCTTCTATGAATTTTCCTCGGGAGGTTGCCCCTTCCTACTAGATCCTGAGGGCTGACTCCCTCTGAACTCTAACTCCTTCTGAGTTGGTTCATGGTGGGGCCACCCACCTCACCACTAGTGGATATATATTCTCCTCCTCAGGATATGACTCATCGATGCCATATATATTTGCATACTGCAAAGTGTCATGGGACGATGCTCATCTCTTCCTGGTTACTGCAACGATTTTGGGTAGGTCCTTCTGGCTCTAGTAACATTTCTTGGTGATTTGAAGAGTGATCAACTGCACTAGAGGGATATATTCGGTCATCTTTGGATCCTTTTCCTCCTTACAATAAATCTCCATATGGGATACTCTATATCCCGCAAAAGTACCCTTCTTCGTCCTCCTCTTCTTCGGTACATGGATGTATACGGTCATGTATAAAACTTCTTATCTGGATAGTATGTTCCATGTCTCAAGCTAGAGACCATATAATATGTTTCCTCATGTAACCGTCACTATAGCTCCTCTCAGAGTTATCACCTGTGAACTTCCTGGAGCAAGAGCAACAACAAGGGAAAACAATAGACAAGAATAATACTCTTATAATAATAATAAAAAACAAGAACGGGAAAATCATCACAATAGCTCCTTCTCAGAGCTATCACTTATGACCTGCCTCGAACAAGAGCCAAAACAAAAAATTACAATAATAAGAAATAAGAAAAAAACTCTTCTGGTGTTGTGACCAATCATTCCTCCATGGTAACCTACCCAAGTCAACAACCAAGAACATCTGGGATCTAGAAATATGACAAAAAATTGAAACTTTGCAGAAATGAATTTTGGACTTACCAATGAGTGTGTTATGCCAAGGTGACATCCCTTCTTCAAGGATTTTCTCCAACTTCAGCCTTTAAATTCCCAAATGTCTTTACCTAGGGTTTTATGAGGAAACCCTAATTTTACAACTTTTGAATTTTGGAGATTTGATCTGGGGTAAAGATGGGCCCTCCTTAGACAACCTTCAAGCTTCTTGGTGGATTTGTAAGTGCTCAATGTAAATGTTACACCATTGTCCCAATGTTTACCATAGACAATGTTACATCATTTTCACCCAACCATAGGCACTTACACGTACCACCCCCGAGAAAAATAACCTTTTCTTAGATATATTCCATACATGAAGAAATTCCTCTAAGATAAACCCTAACCAGAAATACCAACACGGTTGCAGCAGAAACACAATACCAAGAGAGTGTACCTTTACCAAGAGAAGTGCACGAGAGAGTGATAGCAGAAAGACTAGCGCCCTAAATGTTGCGGTTGTTGCTCCTAAAACGTGCGCCCTAACTGAGTGAGTGAGAGTGTGCGAATGAGATAATTCCTTCCCTCTATTTATACTAGCATGTCCAAGTGACTTTTCATGTGTGGTTGACTTCTGTTTCTTGAGCCTTCTAATTCTTTATTATTATTGTCCTTGGGCCAACTTCTCTTGTAGGGTATTTCCACATATGTTTAAGGGTTCTCTTGCTTCCAAAATATTCTATTCTAAGCACAAAGGTTATACTGGAATTCAATACCTCTTGCAACTACCAAAACATCAACAATATATATATATCTCAAAGTATAACTCACTCCTTTAGAATGAGGAAGACACAGTCAAATTTGATCATCTTAAATGCACCCAAATCTCTTACTTTTTTGCTTTGAATTGTTGACTAATCAACTAAGTCAAGACCACCTTTAGTCAACCTAACCAACCAATTGATTTCCCATTTTATCTCTTTAGTCAAATCCCAAGTCACCTTTGACTATTTATTAAATGTCTCCAAAAGATCGAGAGGTGAAATGAACTTGTTGTTCCAAACAAGAAGCATGCTAGTTTCTATGTGCAAACCTAAGAGAGTGAATGGATTCCTGCATTATATAAGTGGGTTATTCCTCAAGTCATATTTATCAGTTCTCTTCTAAGAACATTCTGTTTTTATAGGGATTCCTTTTGTCTATGGCCACTTGAAGTTCTCCTTATGTTAGATACATATTGATTCTACAAGAGGATCGTTGTGAAAAGTATACCAACTTAGAAAGATATATGCTTGAAGGGTTTTATGTCTTTATTCTAAGCCACTTTCTCCTAGGTTACTAGATGATGATTTTCCTAGGATTTATGCTCAATTAAGAGTCATCATTGTCTCATTTACTCTCCAAAAAGATAGGAAAATTTTAGTAATGTCAAGTTAAATTGCTCCATCAATTATTTTATTCGGTGATAGTCAAAGAGCTTGATGATCCTTCCCAAACTTGTTAATGATTTATTTTTTTGATCAAGAATATTTAAGAACCCAAATGGTTGTTAGTTTTAACTCAACTAGATAATTTATTATGCTCCTATGGGGATATAGAGAACACATTTTCTTAATAATATGTCCATAAAAAGCTTATTTTTTGTTTTGGCTATGGTCCAACTTAGCGAACTGTTGATCATATTTTTCTTGTTATTTTAGAAATTGAATTATATGTTGTTTGATTGGTGTTGCAAGGGTGATAGGAGCATTGGATTTTAGAACCCTAGGGGCAATGGGGGGTGACATCATTGCTCTATGCAACTTGAATGAATATCGGTAGGAGTACCTAATTTAGCTAGCACAAATGTTAAAAGCAACCAAACGATGTCTTCATATTTTCAACTTGGCAACTATACTAAATTGGCTTATCAAATGAATCCGCACAAGACCTATTTTTATTGCAAAACTCTAGGCATATAAGTTTTGAGTCCTATTAGGGGAATTGAAACCCCGAAATAATAATAATTCATTAATAGAAGTTGGGTTTCATTGTATTTCTATGTTCTCTGCTATATTTTTGTTTGTATCTCATTTTGTTCTCAATATAATCTAGATCAGTGGTATCAGAGCAATCTACTCCTTGTTATTTCTTTGTGCATGTCCCCGATGCGGTTAGGGTCTAGAGAGTTGGGTATCAAGCTAGATTCACTTGGGTATGACCAGTCTCGTCATCCCAAGTGACCTCCCATGGTAGAAGGAAAGAGATATGACAAAGTAGGATATCCTTTAAATACATTGCTCGAGGAGGCACTCGTGCAATAGAGGAATGCGATGATGGAAAAATTCACTCATATTCTTAAACAACTATCGATGGAGGCTGAGGCATATTTGAAAAGTAGCCATTTCATAGGTATTATTCCCTTCAAGGTACAATTTAATTTTGCTATTCCCTTATTTGAAGGCTAGATATATGAAGCTGCTCTACATAAATGGTTGAATCTACTAGAAGGTTATTACTTTGTCCAAAGTTTTTCTGACGGTGAAAATATCACCTTCACACTCCTCAAATCCCTTCCCCATGTCAAATCTTGGTGGGAAGGTTAGTGGGAGAGGCACACTGTGGACAAATATACACCATTCTGGAGAGAACCCACCTGGGAGGCCTTTGTGGATGCCCTTAAGGAAAATTTCTACCATGTTGGAATCTATGATGACCAATATATGAGATGGATGACTTTGTGTTAGGATAGAGACCATACAGTGCTAGAGTATACCAAAATATTCCATACCCTACGCTCAAAGCTTGTTATTCAATATTTTGAGAGACACCTGGTTCTGAAGTACCACAATGACCTACATAAGTACATCTAAATAGAGATGGATTTCTTGGGCATCTCCTCATTGGGAGCTTCTTATCAATATGTTTTCAAAATTTAGAAGAAACTTAAGAAGTGAAAAGTAAATGAGAGTTCAGGTCTACAAATCCACAACAATAGAAGCATGGAAAATGTGGCTCTAACTCAAAGAACAAGGGACAAATCAAGGAAGGACAACCTCAAGACAACCAATCCAAGCCACATGAAAAGAAGGATAACATAAATACGAATAAGGAAACTATAAAATGGTGTGAGTTCCACAAATTCCTTTGGAACAACACTAATGAATGTTGCTTGAAACAATCCTTGTTGTATGAGCTCAAAGAAAAGGATTTGGACATTGAATTAGACTTCCATTCATAACATGGAAAGAGGATCATTGATGTAGAACCTAGTGCTACCATCGCAACCACAAATATCCAACCAAACGATTCAGAGGAGCTTAAGGAGGGGGAACACCTCTTCCATTCAGAGATGTGGGTGAGGGGGACCCTAATACATTTCACTATTGACAGCGGGAGCCAGAAAAACCTGATCTCAACCGAGTTCATAAAGAGATTGAAGTTGTCGACGATATGACACCCCCAACCATACACCATTGGTTGGTTGAGCCAAGGATGAGGCCTTCACACCATCCAACAGTGTCGTATGTCCTACAACATCAATCCCTTCAAAGATGATGTACTATGTGATGTTTCCCCACTTGAAGTATGTGATGTTATTTTAGGAAAACCGCATATGTGGAAATGTCATGTTGTTTATGAGTGTCGACCCCGTAGTGTCATTTTTACTCTGGGGGGTGAGCTCTACAGGATTCCAGAGGTAGTTATGAATATTTCCATTTCATTGATCTCAACAAAAACATGATACAAAGTAAGCTCTTAGACCGCAAAGTTTTCCCTCTTCATGATCCAGTAATATAGTGAACAAAAGGTCATTGTGACCACCAAAACCTTGGTCTAAGACCTTTCTATACAACATAAGTAGGTCGACAAGATTGTAGAGGAGCACAAAGATAATTTTTCACCTATGAGGGTGCCTCTTCACTGCCAAGTCAAGCATTCCATTAACTTGGTGCTCGATGCTCCCTTAACCAATGGTCCAATTTATAGATGCTCCCTTCCATAGAATGAGAGACTTCCATATGTTCATCCTAGCTATAATAGAGCCCTTCGTAGCTCTATTAGACACAAACCTTTTTAGGTGTTCTTGGGGTTCCAACCATTATCCCCCATTGATATAGCTCTACATGCTACATATTCACCGACATGGTCCTCCCACACTCAGACCAAGGTAGATCATGCATATAGATTTGTTGAATGGATCCAACACCTCCAACAACAAGTTCATGACATCCTTCAATATGTTAATTCCAAGTACAAGAAAGACAACTACTTCAGCAAGGAAAGTGACTCACCAAGGTTTAGATTCAACAAAAGTTTATCCATCTCCCGAGGGAACTTCATGCAATGGGGATCATTGCTTCTTAATGAGGGAGGAATGATCTAGTGGGATCTCAGTGGTCATCCACCTTTTCCACTAAATCAATGTTTTCAAGCCCGCTCTTTTGATTAACCATGATATTCACCCTTTTGATGGGGAATGTAATGTAATGCCATCTCCATTTGTTAATTAAAACAATCATGTAATGATTTCCAAGTGGTCTTATGCATTGAATCCCATCAAAACTCTACAGTTAATTGTGCTTGGGCTATACTAGTACTAGGATGGTGACCTCCTAGGAAGTCCTAGTGTTTTACATGCCTATGGAATTTTGTAAGCTTAGACCAATTTATCGCGCATGCATCATGGGAATTATTCTCTCTCTCTCTCTCTCTCTCTCTCTCTCTCTCTCTCTCTCTCTCTCTCTCTCTCTC
>ML800681.1:83166-101143 GCA_009831015.1 Picea engelmannii
ACTTATTATGAATGAGCATAGGTGACATCTCTTTCTCTTCAGAGATAAGCTACCACCATTCTATCCATTTTGTGTTCTACAGTGTTATGTTATTCATTAATATAAGTTGGGTTTCATTGTATTTCTATATTCTCTGTTATATTTTTGTTTGTATCTCATTTCGTTCTCAATATAATCAAGATCAAGCATAGTCCCATAAATTAACATAACCTCTCAATTATATACACTAACCAATCTCTTTTGGGAGTTTCTCTTGTGGGCAATTCCTACACCCCTGAAAGAATATTCATTTATAACCCTTAGAGTGGACTTTCACCACTCTAACAACCCCTTGTATAGTCATATGATTGCATGCATGGAATTATCTACCTTCTTGCACCTTGGGTCCTAACAAGAGTTCCAACTAGGTCCCAACTAGAGTCTAGGTTGATCCCATCCAAGTCCTCCTTCCACACCATGTTCATCAACCTTTAGACCATTTTTTGTTGCTAATATAAGCTAATATTTTCTACTTTTTGTTGGAATGGAATAATCATTAGTGTTTATGATGTCAGTGATTTCAATTGTCTTCTTTCATGATGCATTTTTCTTCCCCCTAGTGTCCATGATAGGTCCTATTGGGATTGTTTTCACTTCTCTATGAGACTATTTCTTGTCAATTACTCCAGAGAATCTCCCCTTGGGGGAAAGTGTTATAACCCTAAATTGCACCACACATGCTTACCTGGCATCAGGCCAACTCATATCCCTTATTTTCCAAGGTACAGCTGGACAACTCTTTGAAAATCCTCTTTTATAAAGGCCCACGCGCCCTAACCCATTACTGCACGCGTGTACACGCTAGCTGACCCAAAACAGCCTGCGTGGACCGACAAAAGCACGAAAAAAGGAAAGTTGTCGACGGAGCACAAAAGATATGGGTGCGATAATTGAAACTCCCGGCCATGCATGGCTGAGGGTTCGTCCAAATACCTAGCTCCTTCTAGCCTATAAAATAAGGGGTAGGGGTCCCATTTGGAAAAAGGAAAAAATATAGCAAAGAAACTCTGCCCATTTACGTATTCCCATTGTCCCAACCCTTTAGCCTTTCCTTGTGTCCAAGGATATTCAAAGCAAAGCAGTTGGAGGATAGAATAAGAGGAGCCCAGGATCAGGTTCGAGGAGTGGTGGCCGGTCTCAACTTTTGTAAGTTGACTCATTCTAAGTAATAAAGAAAATGCTTTTCCTGTCCCAATTCATGAACTGTTTATAGTTTGATCAGTATATGTTTGGATTTCTAACCCGTTAGTATATAAGTAGTATGCATGCATAGTTGTTGCTTGTTTTGGATGCAGGTCAGCTTTGGAAGGAGTATTGCGAACAAGTAGTCAAGAACAATGGAGGATCGACATCAAAAGTCGGGAACGAGGTAGGTTGATCTTTCCATGCATTTACTAAGAAAAGGGGATTTAAATCTAGGGATGAAGGTAGAAAGTAATTTCTCTTCGATCATATCTGCATGCAAAGTATGAACTCTATTTGCTAGTCCATAGGGATATTTTCCCCACAACAGAATTGGCGACCATACTAGGGATAGTCTCTAGGGTTCCTGGAATTTTATTTAGTTTTTGGGTAGTTTTAAAGACTAGTTTTTCTTGCCTATTTTTTCTTTTAGTTTCTGTAAGGTCTGGGCTAGCAGAGAGTCTGGTTTCCCATACCAGCTTTCTTTAATTTGCTTGACTGTGTTTTTTGGGACCCACAGAGGTACATGCGGCTTGCATAAGGTCTGCACACGTGTGACCGCTCCCTACCCTCTTACAGCCCGCGTGTGAACGCTAGCTGAAGAGGTAGCAGTAGCGTGTAGAGTTCAGAGAACTTCAGAGGCAGTCATCCTCTTCCCTATCAGAATCACACATTCTCAGGGAGTTTTCTGGAATTATGTCTGAGTCTTGGTTGCTAGCAGTCCTATCTCAGATTTTTTTTGCCTTATAATTTTTTCCTTACATTCTTTGTTTTTCTGTCAAAAAGAGTGCCCAAACCTTCAAGGGATCCTGGTTATCAATATCAATGGTCTCTTCCTGGTTTGGTCTGTCTGTTTTCATTTTTTCTCAGAATTTAGATATACACGCAACTTGTATAAGGTCATCCCGCGTGTACACTCCCTCTATCTCTATCCAGCATGCGTTCGCATGCGTGATGTTAAAGTGACAGTCGCGTGCTTGTACAGGATACTTGTTGTTGATGGTAAGGCATCCATCATTTCCCTTGATAAGAATTATTCCTCTCATGTGTTTGAATCTATGTCTGAGCAGTCAGTAGCTTAGGATTAATCTTACCCTTAGCTTGCACTTTCTCATTTAAAAAGTTGTCATAAAAATAAAAGAATTTTTACGGTTTTTAGACAAGTGTGAGAGTCATTTAAAAAAAATAAAAATTGCTAGTGTGTGATTTTTTAATCTGATTCTTTGTGATCTACGATTAGGCCAGAGTTGTTTTTTCTTGGTTTTTGCTTGTCGGTATTTTTCCTTTCTTGCTTTACTAGCATTTAAATAAATAAATAAAAAAAATCTCTTTTCATTTTCTTGTTTGGTTGAAGAGTGTGTTTCTGCATTATTAGCCAGGGAAAAGTCATTTATTTCATAAGTTTTTACAGTTTACTTAGAGCATAAGTAGCTTGTAGTCAAGTGAAATTTATTTTGAGTTTGCTGTCCAAAATCTTAGAAAAATTAAAAATATTTCTTTTGAAAAGTTGTTGAAATTTTGCATTAAGTAAAAGTTTTGCTTCCAGCTTTTTTATTCATTCATTGCTTTCGTCTTTTTCACATTATTAGTTTCACCTTCATACCCATTGACGTAAGACAAATCCATAAAATTAATGCTAAATTTAAAATCTACTAGACTTTTATGTTTGTAGGGTTCACCAACTAGTTCAGGATTAGGGCCTTGGATTAGGTTGGAGAGGAAACTCTTCAAGGCCATTTTAAAAAAAAACATTGGAGTCTGAGTTAGGGAGTGTCTAAGTCCAGTGTTGTGAAAGTTATCCGGGACCCCCCTCTAACACAGGGGATAAACACGAGGTTGTGTGCAGAAAGATAGCGGAGATAACCCCTCCAAAGTTGGACCAATCGTAGTGGAGAACACATATAGAGGGCTTGTTTTGGGATTTCATCGTTTGCATTTTCCATGGGGCTTTGTGGGTCTCAAATCCATTCGAGGTCCTCAGTTGTCTTTTGGACCATTTTCTCTTGATACCCTTGGCATATTTCGGGCTCGATACCCTGCTCATTGTGGTCTACCTGACTTTCGACTGTACCCGCCTGGTGACTGTTTGTGCGTTGGAAACCTAGTTGCCAATCTTTTTAGGGACATACACAGGTGACTGTGGGGGTATACCATGGTACCTAGGATATGCATCGGGCCACGCTTTGCAGAGTATACCCAGAGGGTGCTTCCATGTTTGATTTGCACTTGCACCGGTAAGTTTCTCTAGTGTTGGTTGTTGTAACTGTTCTTCCAATTAATTTAGTGTTTGCCTGTCTTATCTTCTAGGGATTCTTTTTTAGTGTGTGTTACTTTTGAACATTTAGACTACCTTAGAGTGTCTTGGATATTCTCACACAGTGGAGGATCTCGAGCTCCATCGGTCACGAAGGCTTCTTGGCCTGTCGTCGGTTACACTGGAGCCACCCCCGCCACCAGTCTTTTGAAGTGACCGGGTCACAAACCATTGTGCCCGACCAAATCCTGGAGGAATCGACCGTTTTGGACCTTGAAGTAACCGCTCTTGACCCGGTTGAAACCCCAACCACTGATTTCTTGGCACCTTTCATTGTACCAATTCAATTTGACGAGCGCCAGATAGTGTTGCACATAACAATGGAATCAAATGATGTTACTCCTTCTGGGAATTCTTCAATTCCCACCACGGTTGTCACCACAGGAGAGCTTTCATCTCCTAACCCACCATTGTCAGTCCGAGCCACCATGGTCTCGACCGCAACTACTTCACACGGTGGTCTGATCCTATCTTTGGCGGCAGCCACAACCCCTTTCACACCAAGTACGACAGGCCCTTCGTTCTCATACGAGATGCCTAGTTCAGGTACAAGTCCTGTACTTTCCTAATCCACTTTACAGAATTTAGGTCTGGGGGAAAGGAGCTCTAGCGCTCCTCTGTAAGGTCACATGGGGGGAACTCCTGCTCCTTTTAACGCCTTTCCTTATGGAGGAGGTCATATCCCTCCTTTGTCCCCTTCACTCGGTGGCTCGCATCAGCAATCCGTCGGGCAACCTACACACAATAGTTTATTTGGAGTGGGGAGTCAAGGACCACCTTTGCATAGTATGTCGGTAGGTTCGACATCGTTTTCTTTGAATGGAACGTTTGGTAACAGCACCTTCTCATCAGTCGCTTTCCCGACTGGGGGCAACCCCATTTTTGGACAATCTACTCCTATGCAGGGTACTATTCCTGCACAGGGGCCAAACCTAGCAGGACCTTGGAATTCAGGGCAGGGATCCGTTCCCTCATCCGGAATACTGATCTGGGGTAATTATTTCCACAATCAATGGAACCTCGGACAAACTACTATGCCTATCCCAACGGGACCGGAATGGGGTAATCCTTCCCAAAGTCCTTCGAATATAATGCATGCCCAACCATCTATGTCCTATTTGGGAAATCAGTCGATGATGTCTCCACATATGCAAAATCCTTACATTGGCCAGGGCCATGGTTTCTACTAGAATCTGGCCCAGTAGCCAAAATTTTCCTGGCAACCTGGTGCCAGTCAAACTCTAGGCCTCTTTTTCCCAGGTTATCAGCAACAACCCAAACTACCATTCCTGACGACTTTACACTTGCCAGATTTGACAAGGTTGTTGAATGACCCTATTTGTCATGATCCGCGTTGGCCTCCTATGCCGACGAAGTTGCCTTCGGACGTTCCAAAGTTCGAAGCCAAGCCTAACGAAGATCCAGGAGATCATGTGACTACCTTCCATCTTTGGTGCTCATCTAACTCATTAAAAGATGACTCCGTCCAGTTGCGATTGTTTCAACGTACTCTCATTGGGAGTGTCGTGAAATGGTACATTGAGCTCGATCGCTCAAGATACTCTTCTTTTGGCGAACTGGCGATGGCTTTCCTGAACCATTTCCAGTTGCTTGTGAGATATGACGTTGGCACAGAACTTCTCGTCAATTTCGAACAGACAACAACAGACCATATCTTTGATCACATCCGAGAATGGAGACGCCGGAAGAGTTTAATCAAGGTACCAGTCCCACCAACATTCCTCCTTGAGTGGTTCCTTAAGTCTTTGGTCCCACAGTTATCCAAAGACGTCGTGACGTCCGGAGTTTTCTCCAAAGAAGATGCCATCATGAGGGCTCAACAGTTTGAGCTCATCTATTCTCAGACTAGTTTATTATACAACATCTTGCCAGATGCGCCACGTTCAATACTAGATAAAACTAGATAGAGAGCTGGACCACATGACGATGGTATTTTTGGTTCAGCACAAACAAAGCCTGCTGAGAAATTGACGAAGCAGTTGTAGCAGTTATCTATACAACACACAACGGCCGGCCAAACTACTTCTTTGGCTGCTCCCCCTACCAAAATGTCGGAAGTACACACAGTGCAGTCGACTAACCCAAAGGCCACCCAGCTACCTGAAGGGAAGAAAAAACAACGAAAGAAGGGTAAGGGGGATAAAAAACCCAACGATAATGCTGGCAGGGACAACACTGAAAAATGGAAGGCGAGGTATCCATGTAACTTGTGTGCGGAAGACCACCCGACCCATCTATGTCCTCGACTTGCAGAGGCCCAAAAATTTATCACGCAGCAACAGCAGGCGGTGTTGACTAATCCATTTCAACATGGGAAAAATCTAACTCAATCATCTGCAAGCATGGACAAGGGCAGCCAAGAAACTTGCCCACCTCCGAACAACCCCACATCTGTGAACGTATATATGGTTAGGGGTGATTCTTTTATATCGACTAGAGGGCACAACTATAGTAAACCAAGCACTTTTGATAAAGGTAAAGAAGATGACCTCCCATCTCTTCCTCTACAGATTGAGAAGACGTTGGGGGAAACAATGACACGCATTCCAAAAGGTGCATTTAAAAAAGCTTCTCATAACCCAAACACAAGGGCCGCCCAGAACTACTCTATGGTGGAGGATTTATCATAAACCCCTTGTGTGATGTCTTCTTTGGAGGTCCTCCAAAGCTTCCCTGCTCAGAGGAAAGCCTTGTTAACCTCTTTGGGCTCTACTGAGACTTGTAATCCGGGTACCATCATGTTAGATACAACCGACTTAAAACCTCATTTTCCTTACCATGTAGCGTTTCATATAGTAGTGGCTTATCCCACGAAATTTTTTACACAGAATATCTTTCGTATGGTGGTCGACGAGGGTGCCTCGACATGCGTTATGTTGTTGGCATGTTGGAAGGCCATTGGCCAACCCGTTTTATCTCCATCACCTACTCTCCTCACTTCTTTCGACGGTCGTTCGTTCCGACCACATGGCATCATTCCTTCTTTTCCCGTGCAGTTAGGAGGGAAGACCGTGTGTGTCGAAGTAGAGGTAGTCAATGCTCCCCTCGACTATAACCTCTTGTTAGGATGGAGTTGGACTTATGCTATGCAAGCTGTGGTTGCTAAAGTTTTTTGGGTCTTGTTGTTTCCACACGAGGGTCGGATAGTGACCATCGATCAATTGTCTTTCTCCAGACCTGACCCAGCTTTGGGGGCATCCACGGTCCCGATGATTGATAATCCTCAACCAGGTGTCGTCAACATAGGAGTTGGTTTGTGCCCATCCTTGATGGGTACCTTCTATTACCCACCTCCTCACGGCGATATCAAATTTATATCCAATCACCATAAGGTTGAGATTTTTCAAGTTTCGTCGTTCCACAAGACTTACTTCGAGGATCCATGGATACTTCCTTCCCCATCGGCCACGATGGATGATATAGGGCACCCAGGCATGTCCATGCCCTTGTCTTCCGCTAAAGTAGCGTACTCTTTAGTCCAACAAGCTTTAGCTAACACTGATTTGACTCCTGCACAAGAATTAGATCCACTTCTAGAGCCTATTTGGGCTTAGGGTTCTCTCGCTAACATTGATTCGTTAGACTTAGACTTGCCTTCTGATGAAGCAGTAATCGAAGCAATGAGTAGTCCAGACAAACCTTGGGAAGATCTTCATCACAAATCATATTTTCTCCCAGAGTTAAGACAAATCGAAGCAGGAGAATTCACCGTGACCATGACGGGAGATCAGCCGTGTCCTATTAATCTCTTAGCTACACATGAAATTTATGCTGAGGGAAATATGGAAACTATCGCTAAAAATATACCAATCAACATCTCCCGAAATCCTGGTGTCGTGGAGAACGTCTTCGTCGGAGCGGATTGCTCCCCCGAAGAGATTCAAATATACACAGATCTTTTCAAATAATTCTGCGATGTTTTTTCCTGGTCTTATGAGGAAATGTCAGGTATCGATCCAAAAATAGTTGAACATGAAATTACAACATATCCTGATGCCAAGCCTATTCGACAGAAGCTTCATCCAGTTAATCCCAAGAAAGTAGTAGCCATCAAGTTTGAGGTTGAGAAATTGCTAAAGGTAGGTTTTATCTATCCTATCCATTTGACTCAATGGGTGCAAATCCTGTGCCGGTCAATAAAAAACAAGGCACGATTCGTGTATGTACCGACTTCTGTGATTTGATCAAGGCATGTCCCAAGGATAATTTTCCAACACCATTCATCGACCAGATCATTGATGAATGTGTTGGTTGTGAAGCCTTTTCTTTCATGGACGGTTTTTCAGGATATAATCAAATCCAAATCAAACCTGAAGACCAACACAAAACGACATTCATTTGTCCTTGGGTTACATTCGCGTATTGTAAAATGCCTTTTGGTCTTAAAAATGCTGGAGCTACCTTCTAGCGAGCCATGTCTTTTTCTTTTCATGATCTCAAGCATATAGTCGAGGCCTATCTAGATGATTTAGCATCGCGATCTTGCAAGAGAACGGATCATCCCACACACCTTAGACTGATCTTCGAACGTTGTCGCTACTTTCGAATTCGCTTGAATCCAAACAGGTGCAGCTTCTATGTAATGTCAGGATGTTTTTTAGGTTTCATCGTATCAACAACAGGGATCATGTTCAATCCTCTCAAGGTGGAGGCAAGAATCCAGTTGCCTCCCCCATGCACAATCCTTCAACTTCAGAGTCTACAAGGCAAGGCGAACTTTTTACGACGCTTCATCGCCAACTATGCCGAAATCACCAAGGGCTTTATGCGTTTACTAAAGAAAGACGTTCCTTTTTACTGGGACGATGCCGCTCAACACTCTTTCAACGCATTAAAACGTGCCCTCACAACTGCCCCTCTGCTACGACCACCTAACTATAACAAATATTTCTTATAATATCTAGCTGCCGCAGAGTCAACCATTGGCATGGTTTTAGTTCATGAAGATGATTTGTTCTCAGAATACGTGATCTATTACCTGAGCCGAGGCCTCATAGAACTGGAACTCAATTATTCTCATATCAAAAAACTTTTGTTGGCGGGAGTTCATGCTGTTCAACGTATCCGTCATTATGTTCTGTTTCGCAAGACCACCGTCATTGTTGTCATGAATCCATTCTAGTACATGTTGACACGACGGGTTATAAGCGGAAAAATTAGTAGATGGATAGTCATCCTCTAGGAGTTTGACTTAGACTTCGTTTCAACAAAGTCCAAAAAGTCATTGGTCTTCGCAGAGCTTATTTCAGAACTTCCAGTTGAGTCAGGTGACATTGTGCCTGAAGAATCGCCTATCCGGGGAGATATGTTTTTGATCACATCTTCAGATCCCTGGTATGAAGATATACTTATCTATCTCCAGACTTTGAAGTGCCCCACTTCTACTTCTCGTGATGAGCATCGGTGTATACACTATCAGGATAAGAATTATCTCATACTCGATAATACATTGTATCGGAGAGGTGTAGACTTCATCTTACGTCGATGTCTCACACATGAGGAGGCAGTCATCGTGCTCAACGATTTCCATACTGGAGCTTGTGGCGGTCATTTGTCTGGGTTGGCAACAACCCAAAATATTCTACGAGTAGGTTACTTATGGCCGACACTTATCAAAGATTGTATAGAATCGGTCAAGAAGTGTCATTCGTGCCAAATCTTCTCTCGGAAGATGAGGGCACATCCTACTCCTATGTTTCCTGTCATCAAAATTGGTCCCTTCACCAAGTGGGGGATTGATTACACTACTTGCAACCCCCCTTCAGCAAGGGGGCACCGCTATATCATCGTAGTTGTAGACTACTTCACTAAGTGGGTCGAAGCTATGCCAACGTTTAAAGATGATGGAGAGACTGCAACTCTCTTTTTATTCAACTAGATCACAGCAAGGTTCAGCGTCCCGAGAGAGATTGTTACTGACCATGGCAGTCACTTTCAGAACCAAATGATGACTGAATTAACATCAAATATTGGGTTACGGAAAGAGAATTCATCACCCTACTACCCCCAAGCCAATGGGCAGGTGGAAGTTGTAAACAAAACTCTTAAGACTATTCTACAACGAACTATCAACTCAGCCAAGTCAAATTGGCATTTGATGTTATACTCGGCATTATGGGCTTACTGAACATCTGTTAAGACTGCAACCGATTTCTCACCTTTTCAACTCGTTTACGGGCTGGAGGTAGTCTTTCCCATCGAATGTTAGATCCCATCTCTAAAATTGGCAGTACAATTATTGCCAGACACTTCTCCACTTGAAGAATGGTTAGTACACCTTGAGAAGCTCAATGAGCAGTGTCGTGATGCGGCCTTGGCCAACGAGGCTCACAAACATAGGGTCAAGTGTCAGTATGATATGTCCGTTCATCCTCGGATTTTCTCTGAAGGTGACCTTGTCTTGGTCTATGACCAAGATAAGGACCCCCTGGGGGCAGGAAAATTCAAACCCATGTGGTTTGGACCCTTCATCATAAAAGAGGTATTAAAAAAGGGTGCTTATCGTCTGGTTGATTTTGAAGGGAATGCTTTGGCGGAGCCTAGAAATGAGCTCTACCTCACGAAGTATTACTCATAGGTAGGTCACTGTGGGTAAATTTTTGTAACATATGTATAGTCTTTGTACTATTACTTTTTAGTTTCTTTTAAATGTTATGGACGTGTCATTGATGTTATCTTTCGTCAATATGGCATATGTCAAGTGATTCCGAGGTGTTAGTTGGGTATGCAGACGGTGCTAGTTGGCACACTCAGAGGCTTGCCTCCGCAGCTTGGGTAATCTTTACACCTCAGGGCCAGTTGTTATATTCCGGAGGTATAAGCTTAGGTGACACCACTAATAATTTCATCGATTATAGTGCAGTTATTGATTTGCTTCGTGACGCCTTGTCATTGGGTATCTCTCATCTCCGGGCCTATCTCGACGCTCAACTAGTTGTGTCTCAGTTAAACAGAATATACCGGGTTCATGATCCAACCTTACACTGACGATTCCTCAGGGTACGTCTCTTAGAACGAAACTTTGATTATATTACATATTTTCATGTTCCTATGAGATTAAACCAAATTACAGATACTCTAGCTAATCAAATTTTAGATTGGCATCTTGCACACATATGAAAGAACATTGACATAAACATGTAAATACATTTTTGCACACATAATCCATAAGATACAAAAGATCAAAAAACCATATATAATATCATAAAGTAACCAGAGTACATAGATGGACGCAAGCGCCTCAAAAATAGGACCAATAACGAGTCACATGGCTTATGCCCTCAAAAAATATATACAAGTAGTGCTCGTGGCACGTCAAAAGTCTAAATAGGTTCAGGGCCTATGGGCCCTGTTATACTGGTCCACAACATGGGATAAATGCCTAAACAATCGGACCCACGTCCGAGGTGCCCCCACTACATGAGGTTGCATGGATGGTGGCAGGTCCTCTATATCTGCCATCGGGACTGTGCGAGTGAGTGCAGTAAAGTTCCGCTCAACTCGTCTAAGTACCCTCTCAGCCTCCCCGGTTGGGAGGTTTCCTACTACTATTGGTCCCCCGGCAGCAGCAACTGCGGCTTCTGGCCGAGGACGACGCCTGTTCCATGCATAATCGGCAAGTCACACTGGTCCCACATCTGCATGAAACAAACACATATCTGTCAAATACTCTGGCATATAAAAAAATGATATATATAACAAAAATGACATAAAAATTACATATACAACAAAAAAAATACAAAGTTGGAGACTTACCCATCTCCCCTCGCTCCTAACCAGGAGGCACAGGTATCTCAGGATCTCTAGAAACGTCTATCCCTGCATATGGGTAATCCTCAATCACAGGGATTTGTCGTGACAACCATTCAAAAAAGTCATCATCGAAGGACTCATTGGTCCTTCCACCACCCTGTCGTGGCAATAATACTGCCCATATACATACTGCAGGAAAAGAGGCCTGATGTCCTCGTACCACTTCCCGAGGACTAAAGCTCGGAACTCTCTCAAAAAAGAATGAACACAAAATCGTCCCGAACCCAAAGTTCCTCTGTGTCTGCTACCGGCAATTTGTTAATTGCCTCTTCATACACTCCAGTAGTGTGGTACTCCAGTCAAAAATTTGTGCATTCAAGAACTGGATAGCACAGTTCATCTGTGCGCGGGACGCCTAATGCAAGGTTGTTGAACCAGTAATCCTCCCAATAAGAAATAATATCGCTTGCTGCGATAGGTCAGTGATCTTACTTATGGGCACCTGGGAGCTCAAACGGTTTGTCCTAGCCTCACAGTGCAGGGATATCAGTTCCACTATGTTAAGTGGCCCCGATGGAAACATCCTGAAATTGACTGGTTCCCCTCTCCTTGAGAGGCCAGTAAAAAAGTAGATATCCTTGGTGGTGGGCACCAGTGATTGCCCCTCTAGCATGAAGGCCTCTGCATCAAGGTGCCAATAGTCAACCAAGGCATTCAGTAGCCTTAGTTGCACTCACATAAACAGACACAGGAAGAACTTAAGCAAACCACATTGCATCAACGCGGCCACGACATTCGAATCTCTTGCAACCAACTCACTAATTGTTTCATGCTCCCTTTCCCTCCAGTGGACATACATCCTGCCAACACAACAAAGTTCAGGAGGGTTAGTAAGGGTTGTTTGGTTATTTTATCTATAAAGGGGGGTCCACGCATGTTGTCTAGGTGACAGTCGCGTGTACACGCGGGCAGGTTTTACTCTGCCTGAGTGTACACGCGGCCTGTCTAGAGATAGCCCACATGGACCTAGGGTCGACCTTTTAAAGGTCAACGCCCACCCAAAAAACGAAATCAAAAGAAAAAATAACGAATTGAATAGCTAGATAGGGGAGTTTGTACTTACCTGGTCCAAGCGGAAGTTCGTTTCGTCCACTGTAGCTCCCAGAATCACCGTTTTTATCAAAGGGGGTCTTTTGGCTCTAGAGTCAATTTCCAAATCAGCAATGGTGATAATGAGTTGCCAACTTCTATTTATAGACTTTTTGGCCTCTTTTTGTCACTTTTTTGGCCTCCCTTGCCAGTTTCTTTATACCAAAAACCATTTAGAATGATTCAGGAGTTATATGGGAGGGATTTGATCGGGTATTGGGACCCTTTTTTTGAGTTTTTAGGAAATTTTGACGGTCCATGAAATTTTTTCCAAGAATCAACTTGAGCATATAGGTTAGGTTATTACCCCGACTTTTGTGTCTCGTTGTCTTTTTCCTCTGCCATAGGATCGATCCCATCAGGTTGTGACACAGAACCATCATATATGCTTTAGAAGTGTCGCAACTTGGCGGTAGAGCTTACCAGAACATGGATGCCCTAGGTAGGTCCTAGTTGCATTATGGTGTCCATGCCATCTCTAAAACACTATAGGGTCGGGAGTCCTTATAGTCTTTCCTGAATATGAGTTTGAGCCTCATTTGCATGATTCTTATTTGCTCTTGATCTCACCCTCAGGACTCCCAAAAAATAACGGGTCTCCTTTTAAGCCCTTTTCAGACCCTCTAAACATGAAAACATTGTCGAGCGATCTTGTGGCCTTTCACGCTCGTTAAACTGAAAGTTGAAGTCATATCTGTCCGGCGGTAGTTTACCCCTTTTTCGGTCCGGATGGTCAACTGTACGAACAAAGGTATACTCTATGGAACTTCAACTCTATAGAAGAGTACTCTCGGGTATAATTTTATCCCTTTTTTGGGCCTGAGGGACTAAACTTACGAAGAAGGAACCCCCACGGAGTCCATAGTTAAGCTCTTTTCAGACTCCCTAAAATTGAAAAGATTGTCGAGTGACCTTATTATTTCACACTCGTTAAATTGGTCCTAAAGAACATTCCTGACAGAGTCCATAGTTAATCTTTTTTCAGACTCCTTAAAAATGAAAAAATGGCCGAGTGCCCTTGTCTTTATCACACTCGTTAAAATGGTTTTGAATAAATGTCTTGTCGGTGTTAGTTTACCCCTTTTTCAAACTGACTAGACTACCTTTGAAAAAGGTACCTCAATGGAGTCTCCTTTTATGTTTTTTCAAACTCTCTAAATATGAAAAACCATCGAGCTTACCTTCTATGGGCTCGTTAAACTTACATTGAAATACGTTACCATTGTGTGTTTTGTTAACTGTGTTTGCATACCTTATACGCCAGCCTTGTAACATCTTGCTTCTGCGTCTTAATACCTTTGGCCCCCGAAGGATTTTTCCCGAGTATCATTCTACTAGAACATCAGTCTTGTCCTTGTGCCTTGAGCTTGTATGTTTGCAACACTCGTTCCTCCCTTGTAACGTAATATTCCTTTATTCTTTTTCCACAATTATTGAAAAGAACAAAAAAATCAAATATACCCCAAAAAGAGGAAGGGAAAAGTTTTTTCTTTATTGGCAGCATAATGAGTCGCCCTTGGATAAATCACATCTGTCCGTTTGTTCATCAGACTATGGGATGTAGTACGACCTTAGGAAGCTTTTTCTCGCTATATAGAGTTGTGTCCTCCACCGTTTGGTTATCCTTCCAAACATATGGAGAGTTTGTGTTGCCTCCTGCTTCATAGACTTATGATTAACATACATGCTGCCTGAGTCTCATCATTTGTCGTGCTATTATCCAAGAGAAGTTTTTCACCAAGCCTGAGTCGGCCCCTCTGCAATATGTCTCTTGTCCTCATACCCATCCATCCTGAACATCCAATCAAGTCCTTGTTCAAAATCATTGAAGCCTTCATTCTGATCATCAAGATTATCAAGTCCATGACCGACGAGTCGTCAAAGACCTCTGGGTAGTGTAGTCATACACTCATATTACACTCCTACCTGAGTTTTGAAGATTTTGAATTTGTTGCTCAAGCTCTGAAGATCTCATCTCTAGCCATCAGGCCGAATCCGCTTCTGGAAGATGGATACTCTATATGTATATCTTTCTGATTTCGAGATGTAGCTCCGTTGTGTATTGTTCGCGGCTACTCTTTATAGTTATTTGACATGGATCTGCAATGTATTTGATTGGTATTCATGGTTCTATTTTATCCCGAGCATGGGTATGCCCACCTCGTTGAAATTTTTTTTATTTTGCAGACGACACCTCCTAGTTCCTGATCCTTGGGCTCAATCGTTCGGCACATCAGTAAAGATTGGTAATGTATTTTGGCCATCAGATTCTCTTTTGACCTCACACATTAGGGGGCATCTGTTATAACCCTAAATTGCACCACACATTCTTATCTGGCATCAGGCCAACTCATATCCCTTCTTTGCCAAGGCACTACTGAAAAACTCTTTGAAAATCCTCTTTTATAAAGGCCCACGCGCCCTAACCCATTACTGCATGCGTGTACACGCTGGCTGACCCAAAACAACCCGCGTGGACCGACAAAAGCACGAAAAAAGGAAAGTTGTTGACAAAGCACAAAAGCTATGGGTGAGTTAACTGAAACTCCCAGCCATGCATGGTCGAGGCTTCGTCCAAATTCCTAGCTCCTTCTAGCCTATAAAAGAAGTGGTAGGGGTCCCATTTGGAAAAAGGAAAAAATATAGCAAAGAAACTCTGCCCATTTATGTATTCCCATTGTTCCAACCCTTTAGCCTTTCCTTGTGTCCAAGGATATTCAAAGCAAAGCAGTTGGAGGACAGAAGAAGAGGAGCCCAGGATCAAGTTCGAGGAGCGGTGGTCGGTCTCAAATTTTGTAAGTTGACTCATTCTAAGTAATAAAGAAAATGATTTTCCTGTCCCAATTCATGAACTGTTTATAGTTTGATCAGTATATGTTTGGATTTCTAACCCGTTAGTATATAAGTAGTATACATGCATAGTTGTTTCTTGTCTTGGATGTAGGTCGTCTTTGGAAGGAGCATTGCGAACAAGTATTCAAGCACAACGGAGGATCGACATCAAATGTCGGGAACGAGGTAGGTTGATCTTTCCATGCATTTACTAAGAAAAGGGGATTTAAATCTAGGGATGAAGGTAGAAAGTAATTTCTCTTCGGTCATATCTGCATGCAAAGTCTGAACTCTATTTTCTAGTCTGTAGGGAGATTTTCCCCACAACAGAAAGTTGATGGCCTTCCTAGAAGGAACTCTAGGAAAAACCCTCTTCATGACTACTTTGTCTCTCTAAAACAACTAGAGTGGGTACTGACTTACTCTTCTTAATATTTGTTTTTAGGATTCTCTTTAATTTTCAATACATCTACAAAGGTTAATAAATTAGACTTGGGTTTAACTACATCCTCTTTATCATGGTGTCAATACATCATCCTCTCCTATTAAGAAAACATGTAGTTTGTTATAATTACTATAGCCTTGTTCATATTCTCGTCGATGATGAAATTCAGCTAATCATTGGTAGATCTAGAACCACAATCTTTACAAATTTCCAAAGTACTTTTCTTTTGTAGCTTTTTCAAGTCTTATGCCTACATACCTTAGTTGTGACCATTCAAAACCACATGTTCTTTCTTAGAACTCATAATCACTCTACAAATCTAAACCATAATTTAGTCTTCAAGTCAAAACCTTGAGTCAAATTTCTACAACGATTTGACTCAACAAAAACATGAATAAGAAATAACCTCCAAAAGACTTGTAGATTACACATTGGGCCTCAACCAAGAGCTCTAATACCTTGTTGGAGAATAAGATAATTGCAAAAGTGAAGAGTTATGAATTCCAATAAGAGATGATGTCTAAAGATACTATTATAACATTGAATAACAAGTGAACACATCTCAGCATACAACGGATAACACTATATTGATGTTATTATGTGATTGATAAACCAATCCATACAATCATCTATGTATAGCCCAAATTATAACTCAGTCCTTTAGAATGAGGAAGACACAATCAACTTTGATCATCTTAAGTGCACCCAAATCTCCTACTTTTTTTCTTTGACTTTCTCACTAATCAACTAAGTCAATCCCACCTTTAGTCAACATAACCAACCAATTGATTTCTTAGTTGAGCTCTCTAGTCAAATCCCAAGTCACCTTTGACTATTCATTAAATGTCTCCAAAATATCGAGAGGTGAGATGCACTTGTTGTTCGAAACACAAAGAATGCTAGGTTCTATGTGCAAACCTAAGAGAGTGAATGGATTCCTGCATTATATAAGTGGGTTATTCCTCAAGTCATATTTAGCGAGTTCTCTTCTAAGAACCTTCTATTTTTACAGGGCTTCCTTTTGTCTATGGCCACTTGAAGGTCTCCTTATGTTAGATACATATTGATTCTGTGATGTTCCCCACTTGAAGTTTGTGATGTTCTTTAAGGACAACCATATATGTGAAAATGTCATGTTTTTTATGAGTCTTGACCTCGTAGTGTCATTGATACTCTGGGGGGTCAGCTCTACAAGATTCCAGAGGTAGTTATGCATATTGTCATTTCATTAATATCAACAAAACAATGCTACAAAGTAATCTCTCACACCACAAAGTTTTCCCTCTTCATGATCCAGTCAAATGGTGAACAAAAGGTCATTGCAACCACCACAACCTTGGTCTAATACCTTTCTATACAACATAAGTAGGTCGACAAGATTGTAGAGGAGCACAAAGATATTTTTTCACCTATGAGGGTGCCTCTGCACTACCAAGTCAAGCATTCCATTAACTTGGTGCTTGATGCTCCCTTAACCAATGGTCCAACTTATAGATGCTCCCTTACAGAGAATGAGAGACTTCCATATGTTCATCCTAGCTATATTAGAGCCCTTCATAGCTCTATTGGACACAACCCTTTTTAGGTGTGCTTGGGGTTCCAACCATTATCCCCCATTGATATAACTCTTCATGCTGCATCTTCACCGACATATTCCTCCCGCACTCATACCAAGGTAGATCATGCATCTATATTTGTTGAATGGATCCAACACCTCCAACAACAAGTTCATGACATCCTTCAATAGGCTAATTCCAAGTACAAGCAAAACAGTTACTTCAGGAAGGAAAGTGACTCACCAAGTTTTATATTCAAAAAAATGTATCCATGTCCTGAGGGAACTTGATGCAATGGGGATCACTGCTTCTTAAGGGGTGAGTAATGATCTAGGTGGATCTCGATGGTCATCCACCTTTTCCACTAAATCAATGTTTTCAAGCTCATGGTTTTGATAAACCATGATATTCACCCTTTTGATGGGGACTGTAATGTAAATTCCATCTCCATTTTTTAATTAAAACCATCATGTAATGATTTCCTAGTAGTCTTATGCATTGAATCCCATCAAAACTCTATAGTTAAGCGTGCTTGGGCTAGAGTAGTACTAGGATGGTGACCTCCCGGGAAGTCCTAGTGTTTTACATGCCTATGGAATTTTGTAAGATTAGACTAATTTATCGCACATGCATCTTGGGAATTATTCTCCTCTCTCTCTCTCTCTCTCTCTCTCTCTCTCTCTCTCT
>ML800681.1:101193-130026 GCA_009831015.1 Picea engelmannii
TAATCGAGGTGAAGGAGGTCCCTTGAGCATGGAATGAGTGTAATGTAATATTTATTATGAATGAGCATAGGTGACATCTCTTTCTCTTCAAAGATAAGCTACAACCATTCTAGCGAGTTTGTGTCCTACATTGTTTTGTTATTCATTAATAGAAGTTGGGTTTCACTGTATTTCAATGTTCTCTGCTATATTTTTATTTGTATCTCATTTCGTTCTTAATATAAGCCAAATCAAGAATTGTCCCATAAATTAACATGACCTCTAAATTATATACATTAACCAATCGCTTTGGGGAGTTTCTCTTGCAGGAAGTTCCTACACCCCTGAAAGAATAGTCATTTCTAACCCTTAGAGAGGGATCTCACCACTCTAACGACCCCTTGTATAGTCATATGCTTGCATGCATGGACTTCTCTACCCGCTTTCACCTTGGGTCCTAACTAGAGTTCCAAGTAGGTCCCAACTAGAGTCTAGGTTGATCCCATCCAAGTCCTCCTCCCACACCATGTTCATCAACTTTTAGACCATTTTTTGTTGCTAATATAAGCTAATATTTTCTACTTTTTGTTGGAATGGAATCATCATTAGATGAGTTAATAGTGTCTATGATGTTAGAGCTTTCAATTGTATTCTTTCATGATGCATTTTTCTTCCCCCTAGTGTACATACTAGGTCCTATTAGGATTGTTTTCACTTCTATATGAGACTGTTTCTTGTTAATTACTCCAGTGAATCTCTCATTGGGGGAAAGTTGATGGCCTTCCTATAAAGAACTCTAGGAAAAACCCTCTTCATGACTACTTTGTCTCTCTAAAACAACTAGAGTGGGTACTGACTTAGTCTTCTTAATATTTTTTTTTAGGATTCTCTCTAATTTTCAATACATCTACAAAGGTTAAGAACTTAGACTTGGGTTTAACTGCATCCTCTTGATCAAGGTGTCAATACATCATCCTCTCCTCTTAAGAAAATATGCAGGTCGTTATAATTACTATATCCTTGTTCATATTCTCATCGATGATGAACTTCAGCTAATCATTGGTAGATCTAGAACCACAATCTTTATAAATTTCCAAAGTACTTTGCTTTTGTAGCTTTTTCATGTCTTATGCCTACATACCTTAGTTGTGACCATTTAGAATCACATGTTCTTTCTTAGAAATCATAATCACTCTGCAAATCTAAACCATTATTTAGTCTTCAATTCAAAACATTGAGTCAATTTCCTAGAGTGATTTGACTCAACAAAAACATGTATAAGAAACAACCTCCAAAAGACTTGTATAATACACATTGGGCCTCAACCAAGAACTCTAATACCTTGTTGGAGAATAAGAGAATTGAAAAAGTGAAGAGTTATGAATTCAAAGAAGAGGTGATGTCTAAAGGAACTATTATAACATTGAATAACAAGTGAACATAACTCAGCATACAATATATAACACTATATTGATGTTATTATGTGATTGATAAACCAATCCATAGGATCATATATGTTAAAATTTTGGTATGCTCGTTTTACCATAGACAATGTTACACCATTGTCACCCAACCATAGACACTTACACGTACCACCCTCGAGTACAAAAACCTTTTCTTAGATAGATTTTGTACACGAAGAAAGTCCTCTTAGATAAATCCTAACCAGAAATACCAACACAGCTACAACAACAACACAATACCAAGAGAGTGTACCTTTACCAAGAGAAGCGTACAAGAGAGAGATACCACAAAGACTAACGCCCTATTGTTGAAATTGTTTCTCCTCAGAATTGTGCCCTAACTGTTGCAAATTCTTCTCCTCATATTTTCTCCCTAACTGAGTGAGTGAGAGTGTGTGAATGAGGTAGCACCTTACCTCTATTTATACTATCCTATCCAAGTGACTTTTCATGTGGGTCTGACTTCTCTTTCTGGAACCTCCTAATTCTTTATTTTTATTCTCCTTGGGCCGAAATCTCTTCTAGTGTATTTCCACATCTGTTTAATGGTTCTCTTGCTTATGGAATCTTCTATTATAAGAACAAAGGTATTAACTATGATGTTCTTCAAAAAATCAACACTCCCTCTTAGATAGGGAGGTATTAACTATGATGTTCTTCAAGTAATGGTCTCAATCACATCCATCCATCTCACATGGAATGGGAAAGACTCACATTGTCTTACATACCAGTCTATAGGTGGCATCACCATAACCACGCAAGTTATCTCATGATCCAACAGATCATGTCACAAGTATCACCATCATATCCAAATAGACTATGTCATAGTCGCACACAAACTATCTTATGGTTATGTCACAATCATGCATATGGGGCCTCATCAACATACGTACAACCTCTCTAGTGGGAAAAGCCTCATCGTCCTCTCAGAACTTATGGGTCTCGACATCCTTTCATACCTTATGGGTCTCGACGTCCTTTCAAACCTTATGTCATTACATGAATTCATCTAGCTCACTCAAATCTAGGCAACTAGCCAGATCACGCAAAATTGTGCTACTTCCCAATCCACACAGAGTCTAGGAAACTATCCAGTTTAGTCATTTCACACATAACTGCACTACTACCCAATCCATACGGAGTCTGGGAAACTATCAAGTTTATCCAGTTCACACAGAACTACGCTACTACCCAATCCATACAGAGTCTGGGCAACTATCCAGTTTATCCAGTTCACACAAAACTACACTACTACTGAATCAATACGTAGTCTGGACAACTAACGTGCATGTAAATGACTACCTGTTACTTCCCCCTAGAATCGTGTATGTGGCTCAGCATTCCCTCTTACGAGGGAAGTGCTTATGGACCACGACAAGCTTGTCCGTGACTTACTCAAACTTTACCTTTGATAGAGGCTTGGTCAACACATCTTCTATCTGCTCATCTGTGCCAATATACTGGAGCTTCACATCTCCCGTTTACACCAAATATCGGATATAATGGTACTTGATCTCGACATGCTTAGACTTTTCATGAAACACAGGGTTCTCAGACAACTTTAAACAACTCTGGTTTTCACAAAAAATACAAGTCACCTCCAACTCAAGATCAAACAGTCCTGTAAGCAACTTCCAAAGCCACACAACTTCACTACTAGCTGAACATGCTGCTATATATTCTACATTGGTCATACTGAGTGCCACACTAGTATGCTTCATCTTGAGCCACAAAATCATAGTTGACCCCAAACTGAAGCAACATCCCAATGTACTCTTCCAATCTATGACAATATTGATCCAATCTGAATCAACATAGCCTTGCAGTCTTATGTTACAATATGAAACATATCAGAGTCCAAAGTGTATAGTACCCTTCAGGTACCTTAATAAGTGATTTTTTGCAATAAAGTGAACGCATCTTGGTTCAATCATATATTGACTCAAAGTGTTCACTACAAATCATATATTTGTCCTAGTATTAAATACATCAACGAAACAATCATCTTCCTATACATGGTGACATCCATTGTCTCTGAAGAAGTATCACTCAATAACTTCAGGTTCGTCACCATCGATGTGGGAATGGATTTACAATCCATCATTTCGAATCTCTTCAGGATTTCTACTGCATATTTTCCTTGTCTAAGGAAAATCTCATCCGGTTTCTCCCACACCTCTCGACCCAAGAAATAATGCATCATACCCAGGTCTTTCATCTTGAACTCTGATGCAATATTTCTCTTGCACTCAACGATGAGATTCTCATTCCCTATTAGAAATAAGTCATCCACATATAACAACAATATCATTGGTCAACTATCCTCGACCTTGTATTAAAGGTTGGATATGCTTTAGTCTTGGTAAAACCCAAGCTCATCAGAAAGCTATGAATTCTACAGTACCATGGCCTGGGTGCTTGATTCAATCCATACAAGGATTTCTTCAATCTGCACACATGTGTCTTGTCATGTGTCTCGAATACTTGTGGTTTCTCCACGTACACTTCCTATTCCACTACACCATTCAAAAAAGTTGTCTTTATTCCCATCTGATGTATCTTCCATTTCATTATTGCAGTTATCGCAAGTATAGCTCTAATCGAAGTGTATCTCGCCACAGGATCAAATGTCTTCTCATAATATATTCCTTCTTTCTTTCACTGAAACAAGGGAATCTTCCAGGAGGTCTCGTATCTCCTCGAATCCTTCGAAACTTTGATCTAGCCTCCTCGCTTATGGCACATGTTTGTCAATCCTAGAAGACGTCTCTCTCTCCCATCTAGATCTGAGGAAGAATAATTTCTAAATGAAAGTCTCTAAGCCACTGACTCTCTCTAAGATCAAGATCACTCTGAGTCTATATAATCTCTGGAGCCATCTGATCCATCTGCATGTGTTGACCTTCTCTGAAGTGTGATATCCTATGAACTATCCTGGGGAGGATGCTCTTCCCTATTGGATCCTGAGTCCTGACTCCCTCTGAACTTTATCTCCTCCTGAGATGGTTCTTGGTGGGTCTGCATGCCTCACCACTAGTGGAGCCATATTCTCCTCCTCATGATATGGCTCATCAATTCCATATATCTTTGCATCCTACAAAGTGTCACAGGAACATGTTTGTCTCTTCCTAGTTACTGCAACGATTATGGGTAGGTCCTTCTGGCTCTACTAACTCTTCATGATCATATGAAGAGTGATCAACTACACTAGAGGAATATGTTCGATCATCTTTGGAGTCTTTTGATCCTTACAATCAATCTCCATATGAGATACTATGTATCCCGCAAAAGTACACTTCTTTGTCGTCTTCTTCTTCAGTACATGGATATATATGATCATGTATACAACTTCTTATTTGGATAGTATACTCCATTTCTCAAGCTAGAGACCATCTAATATGTTTCCTCCTGCAACCGTCACTATAGCACCCCTCAGAGTTATCACCTGTGACCTACCCGAAACAAGAGAACCAACAGGGGAAAACAATAGACAAGAATAACACTCATATAATAATAATAAAAACAAGAATGGGAACAATCGTCACAATATCTCCTTCTTAGAGCTATCACTTGTGACCTTCCTGGAACAAGAGCCAAAACAAAAAATAGAATAACAAGAAATAAGAAAAAAACTCTTCTGGAGTTGTGACCAATCATTCCTCCATGGTAACATGCCCAAGTCAACAACCAAGAACATCTGGGATCTAGAAATATGACAAAAAAGTGAAACTTTGCATAAATGAATTTTGGACTTACGAGTGAGTGCGCTATGCCAAGGAGACATCCCTTCTTCAAGGATCTGCTCCAACTTTATCCTTTAAATGCCCAAACATATTGACCTAGGGTTTTATGAGGAAACCCTAATTTTCCAACTTTTGAATTTTGGATATATGATCTGGGGGAAAGATACACCCTCCCTAGAAGACCTTATCGGTGGCTTTGGAAGTTCTCAACGAAATTGACAATAGGGGAAACTGGCGATCTTCCTTCCAGTTGTTAGATTGTTCTCAAGGAAACCGACTATGATCCCATGTTAAAATTTTGGTATGCTCGTTTTACGATAGACAATGTTACACCATTGTCACCCAACCATAGGCACTTACACATACCACCCCTGAGCATAGTAACCTTTTCTTAGATAGATTTCGTACACAAAGCAAGTCCTCTCAGATAAACCCTAACCAAAAATACCAACACGTCTACAACAACAACACAATACCAAGAGAGTGTACCTTTACCAAGAGAAGCGCACAAGAGAGAGATACTAGAAAGACTAGTGCCCTAACTGGTGTGACTGTTGCTCCTAAGACTTGCACCCTAACTAAGTGAGTGAAAGTGTGCGAATGAGGTAGTGCCTTACCTATATTTATACTAACTTGTCCAAGTGACTTTTCATGTGGGGCCAACTTCTCTTTATGGAGCCTTCTAATTCTTTATTATTATTCTCCTTGGGCCAACTTCTCTTCTAGGGTATTTCCACATATGTTTAATGGTTCTCTTGCTTCTAGAATCTTCTATTCTAAGCACAAAGGTTATACTGGAGGTTAATACCTCCCGTAGCTACCAAAACATCAATATATATATATCCCAAAGTCTAACTCACTCCTTTAGAATGAGGAAGACACATTCATCTTTGATCATCTTAAGTGCACCCAAATGTCCTACTTTTTTTCTTTGAATTGCTCACTAATCAACTAAGTCAAGACAACCTTTACTCAACTTAGGTAACCAATCAATTTACCAGTTGATCTCTCTAGTCAAATCCCAAGTCACCTTTGACTATTCATTAAATGTCAACAAAAGATCAAGAGGTGAGATGAACTTGTTGTTCCAAAAACGAAGCATGTTAGGTTCTATGTGAAAACCTAAGAGAGTGAATGGATTCCTGCATTATATAAGTGGTTTATTCCTCAAGTCATATTTAGTGAGTTCTCTTCTAAGCACCTTCTATTTTTACAAGGATTACTTTTGTCTATGGCCACTTGAAGGTCTCCTTATGTTAGATACATATCGATTCTGCAAGAGGATCGTTGTGAGAAATCTACCAACTTAGAAGGGTATATGCTTGAAGGGTTTTATGTATTCATTCTAAGCTACTTTCTCATAGGTCACTCGATGATGATTCTCCTAGGATTTATGCTCAATTAAGATCCATCATTGTCTCATTTACTCTCCAAAAAGATAGGAAAATTTTAGTAATGTTAGGTTAAATTGCTCCATCAATTAGTCTATTCGGTGATAGTCAAAGAGCTTGATGATCCTTCCCAAACTTGTTAATGATTTATTTTTTTAATCAAGAATATTTAAGGACCCAAATGGTTGTTATTACTAACTCAACTAGACTATTTATTATTCCCCTATGGGGATACAATGAACACATTTTCTTAATAATATGTCCATACAAAGCTTCTTTTTTTTTTGGCTATGTTTCAACTTAGCAAACTATTTATTATATTTTTCTTGTTATTTTAGAAATTGAATTATTTGTTGTTTGATTGGCATTGCAAGGGTGATAGGAGCATTGGATTTTAGAACTGAAGGGGTGGTGGGGGATGACATCAGTGCTCTATGCAACTTGAATGCAGATTGATAGGAGTATCTATTTTATCTAGCACAAATATTAAAAGCAACCAAACCAGGGCTTCATATTTTCAACTTGGCCACTGTACTAAATTGGCTTATCAAATGAATCTACACAAGACCTATTTTTATTTCAAAACTCTAGGCATCTAAGGTTTGAGTCCTATTAGGGGAAGTGAAACCCAGAAATAATAAATACCAGAATGGAACACTGGTGGTGTCGGCAACAAAGTCAGTGACATTACCAAGAAGGTCAAGCTCCAACACTGCCAAATTTAATGGCTTCAATAGATACAATTAGGATGCTCCTGAAAAACACCCTTCTATATGGAAATGGACCGATACAATTAGGATGCTCCTCAAAGACACCCTTCTATATGGAGATGGACGGTTTAATGGACACCATTTATGAACCTTAGTTGGCAATGTCATCAGAATATGCTCCTTCTTTCTTCCCTTTCACTCCAACCAATCTCCATCGTTAAATATGGAAGTGCCTAACTACTCAACTTCATTGTAGCTAACATAGAAAAAGGGCATTTCATGCCTCTAGTACGATTTTTACTGAAGTGGAGTGTGTCAGCTATAAATTAAAATTAAGTCACATCTTGTTTGTTGTTAAATCATTAGCATCTCGTGGGTTTTGGGGCTATATTTCACAAACAATTAGTTTATTGTTAAACAAAATCTTGCAAGTTATGGTATTATATGCATATACCATGGTTTTGTTGACTCATGCTTGAGATAGCCATTAGTCAAATTCGGTAACTTTTCATCCAAACAAGATGACTTAAGTGGTTGTTACACTTCATGATCTTCCACCTGGGGGATCACTTCAAACAAATCCATAAAGAAACATGTATAAGACTCATTGAGTGAGATACGAAGTATGAAAAAATGACAAAGAAGATGTGAAAAATGAAGAGAGAAGTGTGAATACAAATCAATTTATAAGTTGAGTTATTTTGTTCACTGTGGTATTACTGCTAGGTTTTACTCATTGGTGAACTGTGAGGTATTTAGTTTGGTGCTGAAAATTTCACGTTGTGTCGGTGGAGATCTGGTTCGAACCCCAGTGACCACAATAATGCCTTCTAAAAGGTTATAAAAATACGTGGGGCTCGAACCCACGACCAAAAGGTTAAGAACCTTGCACTCTACCAAATGAGCTAGACGGGCGATGGGGTTAAAACTGAAATAAAAGACACCAGAATTAAACTGAAAAAATCCATCTTATAATGTAGCATTGATCCGCTGAGAATTCCACGTTTGTGGCCGTGGAGACTTTGTGTTGAATCCCAAGACTCATGGAGATTTATTTTCATGTTCGGATGTTTTGAAGGAGACAATCGAAAATATAATTACGCATGAATCTGAAACATGTTTACTTTGAAAAAAAAAACATTATATTAAAGTATTTACCTCAATTTGCACTACAAATTAGGGTCTCTGTTAATGGAAAGACAAAGAACGCACAATTTTCATACCACTAAAGAGATCAGTGAAGGTATTCCCAAATTAGACAATTCAAGAAAAATACAAGAGGATTTCCCATTGCTATAACAATTCAATAGTCACCCAAAGTTGAAATTATTTACCAACCTTAATTTGTAGTTATCCAAAATCATTTACAAAGCTTAATATTTAATCATTCAATAGTCACCCAAAGTTGAAATTATTTACAAACCTTAATATGTAGTCACCCAAAATCGTTTACAAAGCTAAATATGTAAGCAGCTCTTGGCCCAAAATTCCTTATCCATCAAGAGAGAAGGCCCAAAATTCCTTCTCCCTCAAAAGAGAACAGAATCATCATAACATAAAACAAAGAGTTGAATCCATTACTGTAATATTCTACAAGAGAGTCACAATGTTGGGTATCATGTACAAAAACAAAAATGGGCTTTGAATTTAATATGTAAGAATTGGAATTTGGCGACTCTTGGTAATCCAATGGGCTTTGAATTTTATATGTAAAAATTTCAACTGTTGGACCCATATATAATTTTATGTGTGAGAGAGAAGATTCCTCTGATTTGTTTGATAGTAACATTGGGTGATGCAACCAGTGAATTTGGAAATCGATTTTAAAATTTATTATAAAAATATTTAACCTTTTTTTGGGACGTTTCATATCTCACGAGGTTTCAGGCAGTGAGTCTGGAAGCTCGTCCCTGTAAATAATCGATTGACTTCACTGGCATGCTGAATTGATTCAAGAAAACACAAAAAATCCCTGACTTAGGAGAGAATATGTCGATAGAATTTACGGACCTACCTGGCAATGTAATTGGAATTAGTAACACCACATCGTCCTCTGGAAGCAGAACGATGTCTTGTACATATAGATTCTTACTGATATTATTAACATGTCTGAGGTTGGTATGCGTTACGATTCCTTCCTTGTGGCTATCAAGTGTCACGTTTTGTCAGCTGTCATACTGTAAATACATAGAGGCTCTCAGGCTTGTATTTTACGATAGGGCACCCGAAAATCCCATTGCAAACCTCCACAAAAACATAAAAAATGTGAGAACACTATAAATTGTTTTTTCTCAAAGAGATGTAGGGTACTGTAAAATTTTATAGCCTCGGCCTAACAAAAGCGAGATGCTACAAAATCTGTGCTAGTATAATACTCTTTTACATAAAATAGGTGGAAGGGACATATTCACCTCGGTAGACCCGGTGAGTTATCAAGCCCAAAATTATAGCACAGAGAAGCAGAGTGAAAATAATATTGTACAAAGGAATCATGTAATTGAAGTCGTTGATTCTCCTGCAAGGAAGATGAGTCTTCTATGTAGTTGTGTATTAGTACTCGTATTGGAATTTTTTATTTCAACTTTTGAACAGTAAGCCTTTCAATTTCAAGCACGTGACAGATATGGTGATGACTTCGGTAAAGCTGTAGAAACCATCCGAGTGGGGATTAGTATTCACCAGAATACTGTACCAAGTCATTCTGTAATTGAATTCGCCCATCCTCCTTCAAGGAAGATGAGGCTTCCATGTAGTTGTGGATTAATATTCGCCACTTCTGGTTACAGTACAGATCGAACAAAACAATCAAACATAGGACAAAAACTGATATGAATATTAGAAAGACACTAAGAGGCTCTATGTGATTCATCCCCGACATAAATAGATTCCTTTCACAGGTGGCTTCGATCGACATGTAGAGGTAGGCCTGGCTTGTGGATGAGAAATTCTAAGACATAATTTTGTGTATTTGAGAAAATTCTCAAATGTCCAGTTGAAGCAGAAAACCCTACAAACATGTACTCCTTGAGAAACCTTGAGAGATCCAGGGGAGAAACATAGATGGCCTTGGATGGATTATCATCTTTCTCTCTGTAAACACTCAAATCAATCCACTTTTTGTTCCCATCACAATTAATCCATATTATTACCACCATTCCATTTTTTAACGAAACACCTGCATTTGCAACTGTAACATACCCAACCCCTAAATACTCTTTTAAGGGGTGTGGAATCATAATTTCATTTTTCCTTGACTATCTCATCTTGAATCATCTGTCTGAGATGATTTATTCTCTTCCACTTACCCGTATCTTTCTAATGACTCCTACCAAGCACTAAACCAACCCTTGGTTTATATCTTATGGCTTCTCGAATTTCCTTGGCATTCATTAGTTAAGGTCCACATGACGTCCACGTGGCTTCATATTGATTGTACCATATTTAGGTTCCTACCTCCCATAGGGAAGGTCCATTTATCAACCTATCTAACGACTAACTTAACCCTCATCTAACACACAGGCTAGCGGGGAAATCAAAGTTTGGAGATTTTTAACCACTCTAACTCACAATTCTCTTGAAACACGAACTTTGAACTCATAGATCGAATGGTCGAGAAGGAACCCAAAGGATCCAGAGATCCACGGTCCATATCACTTCACGACTTCATACTTCAGAGTTTTTGGCCACTCAAACTCGCAATTCTCCCAAAGTGCGAACTTCGAACTCATAGATCGGACGGTCGGGAAGGGTCCCGAAGGATCTTGAGATCCACGGTTTAGATCACTTTGTGACTTCGGCCTTTGGAGTTTTTGGCCACTCCAACTCGCAATTCTCCCAAAGCGAGAACTCCGAACTCATAAATCAGATGGTCGAGAAGGATCCAGAGATCCACGGTCCAGATCACTTCGCGACTTCGGACTTCATAGGTTTTGGCCACTCCAACTCGCAATTCTCCCAAAGCGTGAACTCCAAACTCATAGATCAGATGATTGAGAAGGATCACGAAGGATCCCTAGATCTACGGTCCTTATCACTTCACAAAGACTGAATGAATCGAGGTGTTAATGCATGCACTCCTTCTTCAAATCCAACGGTTGTGATAGACCTTGGATCTTCCCAAACGGATCTCGTCCGCTCATCTTCCAAACGGAAGGATATTCCCTTTCGATACTTGAATCTCTCTATCCTTCCAGAGATTCGTCAGTTATGAAGGATTTAGGCGCTATCACACGCTTTGTGCTCTTTCTCCTGAACTTATCACTTAGAAGAATCTTCTGCGCACTCCTTGCGCTCATTCATCAATTCTAGGACTTAAGAGGGTCTCGATCTCTGCCCACCTTATAGAGACTCGGTGCATACATGCACTACCTCTCCTGAGATTAACAAAATTCTTCCTCCAGGGGACTCAGAATGACTAGGAGTGTCGACAGGTGTACAGGAAACTACGTCCATAGTTAACGAACTCATAGTTCATTTATTTTAACTTGAGCCACCGCAGTGTTCGAGCATTTACGTGTACGAGCCAGATAATTACTTACTTGCTTAATTACACAATCAGGAAGAATTAAAGGGATACCATCTAATCATTAAGAAAATATGCACATCCCTGAAACATTCATAGGATATCTAACCTTAATTTACAGTTACAATTCAATTACACAGGATATGAGAATACTTATCTATTACAGGTTGCAACCAACTAACTGATTGTGGGTGTTTTCCTTTCCACCCAACCATAGGCTCAGAGGCATTCATTCTTAGTGCTCTGGCCACCCTTGTGCCAAGCCATGATATCACTAGGGAATTGATTCGAATTCTCACAGATCCTTTATCTTTCAAAGCTTCTGCGAGGTTTATCAGATTCTTCCTCAGCATCAAGCTCACGACCTTCTGCTCAGGTCTTGTTCTCTATAAACTCTCAGATATTTTCTTCTTTGTCACGACCTCGACAAGGTTTATCAGATGCTCCCTCAGTATCAAGCTCGTGGCCTTCTACTCATTCCCTGCTGGCTGAATAATCATCCTTGCATTCTCCACTCTTCTCTTCATACCCTCTTGCATTCGTTGCACACACATGCCTCCTATCTGGTTCTTTTTGTCAGAAAGAAACCCCGGGTCTGTTTTGGGTCTGCATGACCCTGTGGTACTTTGGGTTGACCTTATGCAGCTAGAACATGCTTCCATTCATGGGGTGGTTGATGGTTCAACCACCGATCCTTTCTTCATTAATTGATTCCTCCTTGGGAACACAGAGGAGGTTTATTATCCTCGTGAAAGGGAAAATTTGGGGTCATTTGTCATAATGAACCCTCTCTATAGTTTTCTCATTATTTCCTCCAGTGATATCATGGCTAGTACTTTCAAGGCTTCACCCCCAAAGTTAGTTATTTGGAAATTAAACAATAATATATTTACATTGTTCCCATGCCACAACATGGTAATCATAATTAATGATTAATTACAAATTGGGGGAAACATGGGTGTTACAATTCCCTCCCCCTTAAAAGGAACATTGTCCTCGGTGTTCTTTCTCAGAAACACTTGCCATGCCTTTCTCATTTAGCCACTTCAGAAGTCTCAACCCTCGTCCTCGGTCAGGTCCTTTTTCAGACTCTTAATCTTCGTCACCTACCTTCAATAATTCTTGGACAACAAGAACATTAATCATAGTCTCATGCGAAAACATTTTACTATTGCATAAAATTTCTAAGAAAATTTCATAATCTAGCACAACACTTATCTATGCAGTTTGTGGATTTGTATCCACATGGCTGTCTTTTTATCCAGGCTCACTGTTTCTCCTTGACATACTCGTTGGGTGCATGATCCCAATCAATAATATACTAGAATTATCAAAGTATCCTCTTCCTTGTGATTAGTCACCCTCCAGGCTCGGGCTCAGGCATCCCCTTCTTTGTTATACAGTCCCTCGGGTGATCCATCTTTACTTTCCAAGGATTTCTCGCACAAGAAGAATTATAGATACTTCATCGAGACTTACAGTCGAGGCGTCCCTCGGACTTTCTCTATCGAGGCGTCCCTCCGGCTTGTGTTACCACAACATCACATATTCCAGGCGATCATGGCTTACCACGGGGTTCTCATGGCTCAACAATAGCCATCTTTCATGCTTTCCATCTTGACAGCCTTCATCTGTCCTTTCTGGACATATATTTTCTTCTCACCTGTATCACAGGTATACATAAATTCATGAGTCATCATCATAAATTCTAAATTTCATAATTTTATTGCAATTTTGTCACCCATAGATTTTCCAATTTCCTCATTTATTTTCAGATTTGTTCCGCACGGAACCAGATCGGCCAATTATGTGACTTTCCTTCCCATAATAGTTTGGCTCAACATGCAATTTTGGTCTTCCTTATGGGCTTACAACACTGCCATATCCAAGACCCTTTTCTTCCTTGTGGTTTGGGCTCAACAGGTAATTAGTCTTCCTTATGGACTTATAAAATTGCCATATCCAAGACTCTTTCTTCATGCAATTAATTCTTTACATAGCCAAACAAATTGTTAGTTTCTCATGCATATATATATATATATGTATTCTCAAAACACATTTAAAAATGTCATCGCAACATTTCTTATCTTGTGCATTCTAACAGTTGCATCACATCTAGATAAACAGGAAAGGAAACATCATCCCTTACCTATGCATCATTTCAGTGTACCAAACTTTTCAAAATGTAATTCATATATCAATTTACTTTAATGAATGTGCCAACATTTGCGAACACATTCATACCCAATGCACCCTTGCATTGATTTCAAGTTTACCACACTTTATGAAAAACACTTTTCCATGGTGTGTTGGAGCTTAGTTGAGCTCTTCACCATATGGCTTATTCATTTATGTTCCTTATTGAAACAGGTATGTGCTTCCTGCTACAGGATGATCACGATCCCAGATCAACACATATGAAACTAAATGTTTCTCTTGAATGCACCCAATCTTTCTTTCTTCATTAGTAACCAAGGTGCCCACACCCATGGCCTCCCAATTTGCTTTTCTTTGACACCCATATAATGTAAGTAAAATTTAAGAATGCCCTCCTTCCTCAATGGAGGGTCCATTGTCTTCCCTTTATGAAAACATGCATTTCCTCGAATTAATCCATGCAATGTGTTAACTATGAGCACCGTTATTCCCGTAGAATCAATCCCCATGACCAAAGTCTAACGCAGAGTGATTAACTCTATCTTCCTTGACTGGTCTGGAGGAACTCCATTTTCTATCCATGCGACCGAGAGCTATGACCTCAGCTCTATTCTTTTCAGGCGCTACCCTTTCATCTCTTGTGTCTGGGTGCTATGATCCTAGATAAAACCCTTGTTTGCAATTCGGTAGTGAAGATTCATCTTCCCTTAGATCTAAGGGTTGTGTTGGAAGCCATTTAACATTTTTATCTTTTTCTTATAAGCTGCACACACCAGGGTTTTGAACCTTAAGTACTTGTTTCAATTCTTGAAAAAAAAACGACACTATTATCTTGTGCATTTGCACGCCTGCTTTTCATTTTCATTTTCACGACTGCAAGCGTGAAAACCTTGGTTCGAAGTCATGTCGATAGCATTAAAATCGTCGCTAGATTATTATGGTTACTCTTGTTTATGTGGTCGATTCATCTCTAATTCAATTATGGTCACACAGTTGGCAAGACACCAAAACCTTTACTCACTTGGCGTTTTTTGTTTTTAATACGACTTCATTTTTATTAATTTGTGATGCAATGGTGTTCTAGTGATTGCGATTGAGTCCTTGATACAATAGTAGTTTGATGTACTTTGATCAAATTCCTTGGCGCATTGGTTTCATGAAAACACATTGACATTGTGGTTATACCCTTGGTGCAATCATTTCATACAACACATACTTGTCATGATCGAACCCTTGGTGTTGATTTCGAAATATTGTTTTGGTTTTAAATAACACTATTGCTTGTGCAAATATTCGGGTCGACTCATCATAGTTATCAATGGTTGTTTGATTGGCATTGTTGTTAACATACACCAATGGCGATTTGAATCACCATATGCGTCGTCGATTGTACATTTGGATATGACTGTTTTGCATGGGTTTATTGCCTTCCACCACCCTCGCACACTTAGGCATTAATGCATGCCTTGTATCTCGGGTTACCTCTGTTGGTTTTGGGGAAATCTCTAAGCTTACGATCCTGCATATACCCTGTCCAAACCCCTATCCGTTTACCCTGCCGACTGTGTGTGCTCTCCCATGGCACCTGTAGTGCGCATAGAACCTAATGGTGCCCAAAATTTGTTGTTATTTGATATTGCCAGAGAATGTGAGAGGACTTAATTGGGCTCTAGTTCTGTGGTTTATTTCTGGTGTTATGACCGTGGGTTACTTAGAGTACCGGGAGTCTAAAAGAGGAAAGAAAATTAGGATTCCACCCAAAAGCAACTGGGTTATGGAAAACCAGGAAGATGATGATTCTTTAGATCTCTTGCACCCAAGTGTATCACCACCTGGTGAGCGGGGCCTTCGTCCTTCTGAAGGAATGGAATTTCAATTACAACCTCTGTACTAGTTCTGAAGTTAGTGTTCCTACAATCATTTCTACAGGTAATCAGTTGTGCTCACATTGTTTGGCCCTTAGAGAGTTCGACATAGCTTTCATTCATATGGCATGCCAGTAAATGTTTCATCGAGGGGTCATAATGATTTGTTTTAAGCGTTTAATTCATAGTAAAATATTTTTTCATTTTGGTAAGAAAGGGCATGCAAGCATATCAAGTACGACATGAGTCTTTTACAAATTTGAGATATAAATATTTGACACGCAATGAGGCATTTCTGAACTTAGAGAGAAGCACCATACCAAATTTCGTAGGCTAACCCCGTAATTGCCTCCCAGAGACCCGTTTTTGCATGGGCGTTTCTGGGCAAACGGTGTTGAATCAGATCGAACCCTTGAAAACCCAGAACCAAAATTAGCCCCTTTACCTTCTTCTTGAGCGATTTCCTTAGAAATTGGTTTATTATAGGGTTATAGCTCATGTTTTATAGGTCAAATTTCAGATCTTCTCCGTGGTTGAAAGGTGCGTTTTGGTTTGTGTGCATTTGCTCAAATGTTTATTACTTCTCCAGGCCTGTGCCTCAGAACCTCTCTCACTCAACCTGCCTTTCCCCCTCCTACACTCTTGCCTCCTATTGAACCCTTGATCAATCCAAAGATTCATCAAGCAGTCTGTCAGCAAGTTGAAAGACAACAGGCTCTGTTCTCTTTAAAATGTAAAGGCAGCTACTGCTTCTGTTAACTCAAAGATATCCTGACCGAATCGTTTTTCTACAGCCCAGGTATGTTATTTCGATATTGATTTTTGGTTTGAATCAGTACAAAAGATTTGTTTGCTAGATTGATTATAGCTATGTTTTGATTAAATCGGCTTAATACGATTTTGTTGTTCTTGAATTAGTTGATTATGTTTTCTTTGAATTAGTTTAATATAGTTCTGTTTTGTTAGCATTGAATTAAAAAACGATTTTGTTAGTTTTGTTTTGATTCAACAACGATTTTGTTAAGTTTTGAATTGACATAAACTATCGGTACAAAAGATTTGTTTGATAGAATATAGTCTGTTTTGATTGAAATTGATTCAAAAAATGATTTCGTTGGTTTTGAACTATCAAAACTATTATGTCTTCTTCGAATTGGTAATAAAAAAATTGTTTGACAGAATGCATATATCCCTGTTATCATTCGATCAATTGAACACGATTTCGTTTGTTTCAAATCGGCATAAAAGATTTGGTTACTTCTAGCGTGAATTATTTGCTTTGCTTTAAATTAGTAATTAAGGAGTTTTTTAATAGGTTGAATGTATTTATGTTATCATTTGGATTAATTCTATACGATTATGTTTGATAATATGACTAGCTACAGAATCGTTCGATTCTGTTAGCTAGTCATAAAATTTGGATTTTGTTGATTTTACAATTAAAACATTATCTAAAAATTGTCTTATTTTGCCTATCCACAGGTACATATGAATTTCAATGGCAAATTGGACATGCTGTGGCAGTTTAGAACATGTTTTTGTTATATAGTTTTGTTATAAGTTGTTAGCCTTAGGCAAAAATAGAGACTTGGGAGATTGTGCCCAGATTTTTTGTAATCTGTTTTTGATAATTCCCACAGGGATGTTTTACCCTGTGGCTTTTATATACTCATTAATTTTTGTAATGAACATCATCACTGTTGGGAGAACAAAGACTATGGATTTATGATGATACAAGCTCGAATGGAAGTGGATCTTTTGTAACAGCTTTAGCTTTCAATTTATCATACTTTCATTCAGGTTTTGTGCATTTTAATTTGTGATTAAGTCATTGACTACTTTAGATGTCAAGACTTATTACAGGTTAATGCATTGTGATTTAAATTATGTTCATGTCTTATGTATCTCAATTTTAGTACAGCAATTACTCTGTTTCAATTTAATGAATAAAGGTTTATCTTCTTCGTTAATTGAATTGTTCTGTACAAATATTTGCACAGGAATTTATCTAACTGCGATGATTTGTAAATTATAAGATTGTTGTCGCTTTTTTATGTCTTGTTTGTCCTGTCATTCATATTCAAAGAGCACTACTGCTTCCTGTTTACAAGAAGCTTGTGGACAATCTGGTGTGGGTTTCCTCCCACTGAATAGCTAAATCAAGTATTGAGCACAGGACAAATAGGAAGCGCTACTTCAGGTTAGATTGTTATTTGCAATTTGATAGTTAATCAATTTGAGAATTCTCAGTATTTTAGTTAGATATATAGTTTAGATTTACAGTTAAGATTATTATTTTAATTGCTCAGCTTTAGATAGTTTTCATTTCATTCATTTCTCATAAAAATTATAAAAATAAAAAACAATAGCTTCCCTGTTATTTTACCAATGATTTTTGCAAATTTAGATCAAAATTTGTATTCTGTAAGTATTGTAAATAATTGAGATCTAATTCTGTTGATAAGTTGAACATTTAATAAGTAGGACAATTGCTCTTTAGTATTAGTTAGTAAACTGTATATATACACTTCAGATTTGTTTATAGTTTGCTTTAATTGTTGTTTTCATTTAGATTAGTTCCTTTAGTTTAGTTTTCTTTCTTTTTCTTAGGACTTAGATCGGCCAACGGAGCCGCTAAACCCGTCGGGGTGGATCATCCCAAACGGCTTGGGTTATTTAGACAACCTCAGACCAGATCCACTCCTCCAGTTGACGAGCGTTCATTTTCACCCGTCAACAGGATGCAAGGAATTGAGGAACCTCAACTAGCTTGCGGTTTAATTCTCCTTCCAATCTCCACAATGGATACGGGTCGTCCAATCTACGATCGGATCCCAAACTCAAAACAATGCTATATTGAATTTAAATTACGGGTATAGGTCTCAACGTTAACCCGTGTGCATATGCAATCTCCCCAATGATCGCGGGTTGTCAATCTTAGCCCTCGATCGATTTTAACCACATGATTTCTAGATAATAATAACAATGCCAACAACGAAGTGTTTGACCGAGAATTTAGGTTGATACAAAGCTTTGATGTGCTAAACTCAACCACAAAACCCAATCACAGTATGATATTTACGCGACATTAATGCGTGGGTTCCTTGGAGGTTCTCCCACCGATTGTTCATAGATCGACGGTTCACAACGATTACGGAATCCCAACATGCTCGCTCTTTATTGGAGAGTTCAATCTTAGCAATCTAAAAAGTGTTTTCCCAACTCTTTTAATCGTGGTCGTTGATTCTCCACCCCGACGAGATTACCTACGTTGGTTGATTGAGGGCCGTGAACTAGCATGCTCATTAATTTCACCTTTGCGCTTCACAATGATTCCCAACCGTTGATCTTTGCTCACAGATCGATGATTCCCAATCTAGAAAATGTTCGCTCGACTCTATCTAATCATGGTCATTGATCTCCCATTCTAACGAGATCAACAATGTTGGTTGATTGTGGGTCTTCAACTAGCACGTTCGTTAATCTCACCTTTGCGTCCTGTAATGATTGCCGACCATCGATCTAATTGAACGACTGGTGTTTGATCTCTTAACTCCAGTGGATATTGAATTCGATTTGATGACTGTGATCAGTCTTCCCTCCGATGAACCACTCGCATTCATCTCCTCTATCAGGTTCTTGATTAACCTGATTCGATCAGGGTTTTCTTCCTAAATCATACTCTACTTGGGTATTTTTGGCATACAACTTCCTTTTCAAAACAAATTGCATAACGTTAAGACAATAAAACATTTTCAGACATGTCCTAGCACATCTTTATGCACTTCATCACATTATTCTTAATGTTTTCATGAGTGCAACATAAACAAGTTTCGATTGTTTCTACAACAATACGACCATCATCACTAGGTGCCAAATCATTTGCTTTCATCAGCGTACTAGCTCTCCCATCCCATAGGAAACATAATACTCAACAAGAAAACAATTGAGGGCTCTCCCCTTCTTCTAATTCTTTCTATACCGCCTAGAACTTTTCAGCCCAGCTGAGTTATCTCTAAAGGCCTCACTTCCTTTTCTTAACATGGCTTCAACCAAGCCTATTCAATCAAACATACTCATTTATTCATTCAGTAGTCTTCTATTCATTACATGATGCTTTCAAAATGTAATCCATGATTCTTAAATATATATATATATATATATATAAGCTTATATCTCACTGCTTAATTCTCAACAATTATTAAGGTTGTGACTATGTCCTCCTGACAAAGTTTTCTCACAGTTCTTCCACAAGGAACTCCCTCAGCATGCAACTTCCTTATTTCATGTCCATCACTATCTTTGATGGCCTCAACCTTGAGTTAGCTTTAGTTGTTTACCAAATATTCCATAAGGAATATAAACATGCATATTTGTCATGCACCCAAATTATGTATCCATACATATTCTGGTTTTGTTAATTTACATCCATGATGTAGTTAACCATATGCATAATCAAGTCTGTGTGTATCTTCCATGGGTATATTTCATAGCCTACATACATCCCTACTTTAAAATTATTCAACTCATGATTGTTCAAGATCATTCTCATGTGATTCTCAAGGCATAATCATTTGCCTCTTATCTTGACAACATACCATCTTTGCTAATTACTCTTTCATTTATTTATACTCATCTTTCCTGAGGGAATGGAGCACATTACCCCTTAAGCTATCATTCAAAATAGAACTTTCATGACTCTTTAAAAATGGAGTCAACCATGCATCCATGGTTTTCTCTTAATCTTGGCAAGTGCAATTATTTCCTTACATATCACTCATCAAGGCAACCATAATGTGCCTTTAGTATACATATATCCTTACATCATACTTGTGCATCACTTTCACATTTAATATCATTCATACCTAAATGGTATTACTATCAAGCTTCATATCAATAAGCTTCACAATGCATTAAATCCATGCACTCAAGCATAAACACACACAAACGTAACCAAGCATTCATCATGCAAGCTCGTTGCTTGCACCCTTTCCATGCCATGCATGCACATGGGCATTTCATACTTCCATATCCTCCTCCAAGGATATTGTTGTCATCCTTATGACAAGCCTCATAGGAACAATCAACATTGGCTTTCCCTCTCAGTTGAGAGCTTGCAGTCATTCACATGGCATCCACATGGATGTTGAATCAGACTTAGTAATAACTATGTTCCCTTTTTATATGATAACATCTATCAAGAAAACACTCTTGCCTCAACCTCCCTAGAACATTACCCAACTTATAAATACATTATGGGCAATTATAACCATGCCCCAGGTAACCAAATCATCCAAACTAGCTTCCAATTATATCTATATGGCTACCATCCACCATTGGATGTCAATCTGACCCATTGGGATCAACATTTAGTCAACCATTTTATCTTAACTTTAACAACAATGTCTAATACCATTTGGACTACTTACTAAGTATCCGAGTTCATAAATCTAGAGTATATTTAGGTCAAGATCAGTCTTGACCATTACACCTAGAATTCTTCCTTGTGTTCATCACAGTCAGGGACGGACGCCATTCTCCTCCTCCCACAAGAACTATGCATATTAGTTTCCTATCCACCAAGTAAGGGAGGCTGTTATGATTTATCACTCAATCATTCTATAATTATACAGCTTTGTTTATCAACTTGATTAGAAAAACCCTGTCCAACAATTCTTGTACCCAGAAACAAAATTTGTTTCTCAGTCCACTTGAAACACAAGAGTTGTGCATGCTCTCCCTTTTCAGGGAATGGTCACCAGACTCATTCCTTTGATCATGAGGGTTTATACACCTGTACTAGTTTTAACCCTTCATTAAAGAAGTAATCATTACTGCTACAGATCATTTCCATCTGTTCACATTGTTATTTTAGTTTAAATATTAGTGTTCTTCAACATAATCCCATTCATGTAGGATCCACTTTCATTTCCCAAGAAATGTTAGCCTCTCTTTGTCACAGAATAACATGGTTCAATATCGTTGGGGAAAGTCCCAAATGTATTTTAAATCTACATCCTTCTACTCAAGGAACTTATGCAGATGATTTATGTTTGGCATTAATACTCTCCACAGGCTCATCTTAGCCTTGGTAACCAAATCTTACAACAACGCATACAATTGCACAGTGAAGTCAACTTCTTTATTTGGGAACATTAGCAACATACAGTGCCAATTTATGAAACATCTATCAACAATAAATTATCTCATTCCTCTCTTCAGTAGAGGTTTTCTAAGCCTCTTAGGAATGCAGTAACATAGGGTGTTACCCCTTAAAGTTCTCCAGAAATATTTTCATACGACTCGTGCATGAGCCCAAGCAGACCAAGTGTTGTTTTCATGCTTTGATACCAATTTGTAACATAACCGACCCCTAAATACGCTTTTAAGGGGTGGGGCATCATAATTTTTTTTTCCTTAACTATCTCATCTCGAATCATCTCTTCAAGATGATTTATTCTCTTCCACTTACCCATAGCTTTCTAACGACTCCTACCAGACACTAAACCGACCCTTGGTTTATATCTTACGACTTCTCGAAGTTCTTCGATGTTCATTAGTTGAGGGCCACATGATGTCCACATGGCTTCATCTCGTTCGTACCATATCTAGGTTCCTACCTCCCGTAGGGAAGCTCCATCCATCAACCTATCTAACAAATGACTTAACCCTCCTCTAACACATAGGCTAGCGGGGAAGTCGACGTTAAGATATTTTTAACCGCTCTAACTCGCAATTCTCCTGAAACACGAACTCCAAACTCATAGATCAAACAGTTGAGAAGGATCCCAAAGGATCCAACGATCCACGGTTGAGATCACTTTGTGACTTCGGACTTCAGAGGTTTTGGCCACTCCAACTCACAATTCTCCTGAAGTGCGAACTTCGAAATCATAGATCGGACGATCGAGAAGGATCCCTTGATCTACGGTCCTGATCACTTCATGAAGACTGAAGGAGTCGAGGTGTTAACACATGCGCTCCTTCTTCAAATCCAACGGTCATGACACACCTTGGATCCTCTCGAACAGATCTTGTCCAATCATCTTCCAAACGGAAGGATATTCCCTTTCGATACTTGAATCTCGCTATCATTCCTAAGCTTCGTCAGTTATGAAGGATTTAGGCGCTATCGCGTGCTTCGTGCTCTTTCTCCTTAACTTGGAACTTAGAAGAATCTTTCGCTCACCCCTTGCGCTCATTCATCAATTCTATGTGTTAAGAGGGTCTCGGTCTCTGCCCACCTTGTAGAGACTCGGTGCATACATGCACTGCCTCTCCTGAGCTTAACAAAATTCTTCATCCAGGGGAATCAAAATGACTGGTAGTTTCGACACATGTACATTAAACTATGTCCAGAGTTGAAGAACTCATAGTTCATTTATTTTAACTTGAGCCACTGCAGGGCTCGAGCATTTACGTGTACGAGCCAGATAATTCCTTACTTTCTTAATTACACAATCAGGAACAATTAAAGGGATACAGTCTAATCATTTTGGGAAGTTGCATGTGAGAGCTCTCGTTTTGTTGAGTGTGGGTTTTACCATAAATTAAATATTTTTTTTATTGTTGCAGGTTGTAATTAACGAGAGTTGTGTGCTCATAGCGTTGGTTGATGTTCAATCTGAAAATTAAGCTCAAAAAAACTAGAATTGAAAAAGAAAAATCCCATGGAGTAGAATTTCTTTTGCATAAAACCATTTTTTAGTTGGAAGCATCAAAGAATTGCATAAATAACCAACAAAAATAAACCCGGCATGATTCTCGTCAGTTTTAATGACATTTTGTGTTTTGATAAGTAAAACCAACACTTTCCAATATATGGAATTTACGGCAAAGTGATATCAACGTCTTGAAATTAAAATATTTATGTATGATTGACTTGCAAATTCCAACACCATAGTTCTATCCAACTCAAAATGGCCATATACACATATAGTCATAGGTAGAAAAAGTGATAACAGTGACCTTATGAATTTGATAGTGTGTTTCAAACATATTTCTTTTTGTAAGAAATACCTTGTTTTTCCCAATCATCTAAGAGATTAAGAGATTTATCTAAATTTTAACCTACCATCCATATTGTGGATCACATGATGATCATTCAAGTAATGAGGGAATGAAGAAAAAGAATAATTGGTGTACATTCGATGACATGAGGAGAGAGGATGTCCTCAAAATATCCCTTAGAGGAGTCCACCACCTATATATCCCATAGGATGTAGTAATTTGGAACCAAATACTAGAGAGACTTTTTCATGTGTCATTAATAATGTTGGAAAATAAGTTGAATGAATTGAGATTTGTAGATCCTTTTTCAAAGACTAGTGCAAGAGTTTTTGATTAAAAAGATCAATATTTTCTTCTCTGTTTTGAATACCATCTAGTGATTCATCTACGAGCTTGTGTTTTGACAATGAGACAACAAGGAGGAAGACATGTAAGGAAAATTGAGTTGAGAGAGCATGCAAGAGGGCCACAAGCTATAGATATTGCCCTCATTTGCATAGGTATGATGTGTTGAACAAGGTCTCACACATGACTACACGTATTGTACACAAGACAAAGTCAATAGAGGATAATGATTGAGATTGGATCATCAAAGGGGATGTAGTGTGAGTCATGCACAAATATTCCCATGCCCATAATGAGGTTGTTAGAGAATGTTTTTGGATAAAAACTCTCTAATGAGGTTGTTTTTGTAATTTTATAAACCTTTGAAGTGAAGCAATGCATACAAATTCTTAAGAAAAATAGAAAGAACAATAATGGCATACACATAATACACAAAGAACAAAACTTAGAGTCTCGCCTCTATTTTCTTCATTGTATTAACTTGACTATACATAATATAATATTTAGGCATTCTGAAACAATCAAAAAACTAATTTGTTAACACAAATTACATTATAGCCTTAACCCCTTAACCACAAATAGATTACAATGGGTCAAAAACATCCAAGAATATAACACATTCCAAATAGTTTCATGTGTTGCACATAGGTTAAAGTATGTCCATGTGGTTGCATTGTTTCTACTATTGGAGGCCCATGCAGATACATTTAGAGGCAAAGTGAATTTATGTGATGCAATCAACACATAGATGTCAAACAATGTAGGTGAGGATGTACCTATATGATTGAACTATATTTGCATGACCTTTTTCAATGTGTTTGCAAGGATATAATTGTTCAAAGGATAATTGAAGAGGTCATTCTCAAACACCACTACAAATTAGGAGGTCACGACATCGTCATTGTTTGCAAAATTACAAGCTACAATGGTTCTTTATTAATGCCCAAATATAGGGTGAGCATCAAGGAAAATTAACGTTTACAATGATGGATAAGAAGAAAATAAAAAGAATATATGTTTAGTCAATATGTCAAGATGATACACGATGTTTTTACTCAATGTTTTAGCCAAAATATACAATACAAAAGCCTTGTTATTTCTTATCCCTTGAAAAGAAAGGTTTGGTGATACTCTACTACTACCATCATGGATCCAACTCGATCGGAACATTTGTTGTAGAAATGTAATTGATTTGTACACCTTTCCTATTATAAATAAAAAATGGAGGGATCTAGTAATCAGTTAGCCATGGTTCAAGTATGAATCATTAATAAAGACCATATGAAATATGGAGCATGAGGCCACTTTGACCATCATCCCAAGGAGATCAACAACAATGGGTGCACTCTAATGGATTTGACATTCATGACAACGACTACGGATTCGACAAAACATTTGTGTTATTCCAATGCATCTTGACATTTTAAAGTAGCATCACCACAAATGTTCTATGGGGATATTGTTAAGCTTCTTGAAATATTTGCAAGTGAAATTGACAAACAAGTGCAAAGGTAATTTCAATAAAGATGAAAGTGTTATTTTTTTATAAGCGAACAACCAAAATATCATTAATGCTCATCCAATACATCAATCTCAATGCTTGAAATGTTCCATTGGTACATAAACTTCATAATAAGAAAATGCATTATGGGGGTGAGCACATACCTAAAGGGGAGGTCACCTACATGGTAAGTTGTAATCATTTTACCTTACCCATTGGAAAGCACATTAATCATTTGCCACAAAATATCAATAAATAAATAGAGCATAAATCTGATACAATACAAATCCATATAGAAGCAGGTATAGACGCAGTTCCATATCCCGTTGAAGCACATGTTTAAGAAGCACCGCTAGTAGGACCAATAGCTAATATAGAATCATCATATCTAGAAGTTAGCACAAAAACAAATACATCAATCGGTCCAACATCAATAGTAGATGACCCAAACCCACCAGGTGACCACCCAACAAAAGATATAGAATGGAAACTTCTTAATAAAGTAAAAAAAAATCCTACCAAAATCACATTAAACACCCTTGAAGTGCTCCATATGAATCTTGAAATAAAGTGTTATCCTTCCTTTGAGAGGAGAGAAAATTATTTGATCACTTACCTTTATAAAAACCTTGTGATTTTGGTTATAATGCATCGATTCGTAACAAACTTAAAAACAAAAAAATAGATGAAATTGGCCCCATGTCTTACTATATATGTATGACCTCTTAATATGAAAAATTAGGTCAAGATGAAGTCTTTATCAATAGGGTGTTGAACTTTGGAGAGAAGTTACAACACCATTATATATAAAACTCACCATCAAACGTTTAGTAGAAATTGTGATTTCTATATAGAGAAATTACAATAGCGTTTCATATAAAAATGACCATCAAACTTTCAATGCAAATTATCGTTTCTATAAAATTGTTTCATTTGTATTGGAACACAACTCAGTGGAATATAATACATCAATATAATGTGCAATGGAAAAAATAAACAACCAACCATATTAACTCAATAGAACCCTAACATAGAAAAATGCATCAAAAGACATTTTCCCCCTTATGAAAGCATTTTCCAATGTCTTTTGATGGACCATATGAAATATAGTGGACCAACTAGGTCTCTAATATGGTATGCCACCTGGTGTTCAGCCCACTGAGCCCTTAACACCTTCAACTAGATCTTATGATCTTCTGATATTCGATATGGAACCTTGCTTCACGGAATCGTATCATTGGGCAATCGACCCATTGGGACACCGAGCCCCTGGAACTTGAACACTATAATGATCCTCCAATCATCTGATATTCAATTTTTCGGTATGCTGACATGGAAGATGTCATGATATCCACGTGGACCACTTTTGCGTGTATTGGATGATGTGGCACCTGTACTCGACTATTGACATCATCAAGTCCTTTAGCCATGTTTGAACACCATGATGAATAATCACTAGTATGTGGTTTCTTTCATGGTTCTGATGTGGCCTCTGTCATGGTGCTAATGTGGCATCACCACTGGCCCATCAGCTCACCGGGTGCTCAGAACTTTATCGTTGCACTTTCACTCTAATCTTTTGATCTAGTATGGAACCTTGTCTTCCATGTTCCATCCACTAGGTCACCGAGTGATTGGCCCATCAGGGAACTGTTGGCACAGGGGCAGACCCAGGGTTCAACGCTACAACAATGCACTAAAAAAACCCTAACTATCGGCCCTTTCGGCAACACCTGCGAAGCAGATGAAGTCTCACCCGAGGTAGAGGCAGGGGTGGTTGCAGGACTCCAGTGTCTGCAACCTTAGATGGGACACAGATCTGTGATTGTAACACCTTAACAGAGCACTTAGCAATTATGATTCATCAATATTCAATATTAGTTTACAACGCAGCTAAACCCTAACAATATATCAATGCAATATTCACATAGATTCAATAGACTCAAGCACTAAGCATACCAACATAGATCAGATCTAGCATTCATTCGCATTATTCGACACTAAGATATCATATCAGATTCATCTATAATATAACATCGCACTAAGCATTGAATCACATAAACCAAAGAACAACCAATAAGCACAAAGCATTCACAACACCGGATATACGTGGTTCACCCCCACCCTAGGGCAATGTCCACCAACTCTGTGTCTTCTTTATTAGCTTCTTTCAATCTTCTTACATGCACAAAGCCTCCAAATCAACTCCGTAGAGGACATGAGATCTGTGCACCTCGCTAAATCCTCCTTGCCAGAGTCAATCTAGGCACAGATCCTTCCACAGTCTGTGCACAAAGCATTACATACGACTTGCACTTAGCTCTGCAAGTCTCAACATACAATACACACCAAAAATCTTACAATCGTTTTCACTTAGCCCAACTTGCCACTGACTAGTCACTACTTGCTACTTCTTACATCACCTAGAATTATATTTATACATTACAAAATAGGCCTAAGCATGGGTAAACCCATGGGCCTACATTCCCATACCCATTACATAATCCCGAAACCCAAATAGTCCCTAAAAAGGGGCTGAGATCCCGCAATCTCCGCTTCAACTTGCGCTTTGCCTTCGATAGCCTGTCAAAGTCCCAAAAATAGGTCAAACATGACCAAGGATCCTCAAAACTTGGTCAAGGGACAACAGGCCCCCAACACTCACCTGTGACTCATTTCGAGTCACTCTGATCTGGGTAGCTTTTCCTTAAAAGCCTCGATCTTGGCTCGAGCTGCTTCGACCTATTGTTGTGCCATGGCCTCCTGCTCAGCGAACTCTTGGATTATTGTTTCCTTGACAGATCCCTCTAAGAGTTGTTTAGCTGCAGTGATGAATTGTTCCGGTTCTGCTCCTCTGCCTTCGATCTATGTGAATAGTTGGCAAGCCTCGTCCTGGATTGGTTGGAGCCTCTGAGTTACTTCCATGAATCTACTCTGAATGGTATGAAACTGTTGTTGAGCACTGCACTATTCTTGGGATCGCTTCATCCTCTCAATGGATGACAGGGGATTCAACTGCACCTGTATTGTTTATGCTTGTTGCTTCGCCTCCTGGAGTTGTGACTCCAGTGCCTTCAATTCAGGATCCTCATTGAGTTGCTCATAAGTCTGGGCACTGCGATCACTCGGTTGTTTACATTCCATGGC
>ML800681.1:159510-183806 GCA_009831015.1 Picea engelmannii
GAACATTGTAAATATATTATTGTTTAATTTCCAAATAACTGACTGTGGGGGTGAAGCCTTGAAAGTACTAGCCATGATATCACTAAAGGAAAGAATGGGAAAACTATAGAGAGGGTTCATTATGACAAATTACCCCAAATTTTCCCAAGGAGGAATCAATTAATGAAGAAAGGACCAGTGGTTGAACCATCAACCACCCCATGAATGTAAGCATAGTCTAGTTGCAGAAGGTCAACCCGAAGTACCACAGGGTCATGCAGACCCAGAACAGACTCGGAGTTTCTTTCTGACAGAAAGAACCAGATAGGAGGAATGTGCGTGCAATCCACACAAGAGGGCATGAAGAGAAGAGTGGAGAATGAGAGGATGATTATTCGGCCAATAGAGAACGAGTAGAAGGCCACGAGCTTGATGTTGAGGGAGCATATGATAAACCTCGTCGAGTTTGTGACAGAGAAGAAAATATCTGAGAGTTTGCACAGAACGAGACTTGAGCAGAAGGTCGCGAGCTTGATGTTGAGGAAGCATCAGATAAACCTCACACAAGCTTTGAAAGAGAAAGGATCTGTGAGAATTGGCATAAATTCCCTAGTGATATCATGGCTTGGCACGGGGGTGACCAGAGCACTAAGAATGAATGCCTCTGAGCCTATGGTTGGGTGGAAAGGTGAACACCCATAGTCAGTTAGTTTGTTGCAACCTGTAATAGATAAGTATTCTCATATCTTGTGTAATTAAATTGTAACTATAAATTAAAGTTAGATATCCTATGAATGTTTTAGGGATGTACATATTTGCTTAATGATTAGACAGTATCCCTTTAATTCTTCCTAATTGTGTAATTAAGCAAGTAAGTAATTATCTGGCTTGTACACGTAAATGCTCGATCCCTGCGGTGGCTCAAGTTAAAATAAATCAACTATGAGTTCGTCAACTCTGGACATAGTTTCATGTACATATGTTGAAACTCCCAGTCGTTTTGAGTCCCCTGGAGGAAGAATTTTGTTAAGCTCAGGAGAGGTAGTGCATGTATGCACCAAGTCTCTGCAAGTTGGGCAGAGCCCGAGACCCTCTTAAGTCCTAGAATTGATGAATGAGCGCAAGGGGTGCGTAGAAGATTCTTCTAAGTGCTAAGTTAAGGAGAAAGAGCACAAAGCGCATGATAGCACCTAAATCCTTCATAACTGACGAAGATCAGGAAGGATAACAAGATTCAAGTATCGAAAGGGAATATCCTTCCGTTTGGAAGATGAGCGGACAAGATTTGTTCAAGAGGATCCAAGGTGTGTCACGACTGTTGGATTTGAAGAAATACCGCATGTGTTAACATCTCGATTCCTTCAATCTTCGCGAACCGATCAGGACCGTAGATCTAGGGATCCTTCTCGATCGTCTAATATATGAGTTCAAAGTTTGCGCTTCAGGAGAATTGCGAGTTGGAATGGCCAAAACCTCCAAATTCCGAAGTCGCGAAGTGACCTGGACCGTGGATCTATGGATCCTTTGAGATCCTTCTTGACCATCCGATCTATGAGTTCAGAGTTCACGCTTCGGGAGAATTGCGAGTTGGAGTGGCCAACACCTCTGAAGGATGAATTCACGAAGTGATCTAGAACGTGGATCTCTTGATCCTTCAGGACCCTTCTTGACCATCCGATCTATGAGTTCGGAGTTCGCGCTTCGGGAGAATTGCGAGTTGGAGTGGCCAAAACCTCTGAAGTCCGAAATCGCGAAGTGATCTCAACCATGAATATCTGGATCCTTTGGGATCCTTCTCAACCATCTGATCTATGAGTTCAGAGTTCATGTTTCAGGAGAATTGCGAGTTAGAGCGGTTAAAAATATTTAAACATCGACTTCCCTGCTAGCCTGTGTGTTAGAGGAGGGTTATGTTAGTCATTAGATAGGTTGATGGATGGACCTTCCCTATGGGAGGTAGGAACCTAGAGATGGTATGATCGAGATAAAGCCATGTGGACGTCACGTGGTCCTCAACTAATAAACGTCGAAGAACTTCAGGAAGCCGTAAGATATAAACCAAGTGTCGGTTTAGCGCCTGGTAGGAGTCGTTAGAAAGCTACGGGTAAGTGGAAGAGAATAAATCATCTCGGAGAGATGATTCAAGATGAGATAGTTAAGGAAAAAATAAATTATGATGCCCCACCCCTTAAAAGAGTATTTAGGGTTCAGGTATGTTACAATTTGGTATCAAAGCACGAAAACAACACTTGGCCTGCTTGGGCTCATGCACGAGTCGTATGAAAATATTTCTGGAGAACTTTAAGGGGTAACACCCTATGTTACCACATTCCTAAGAGGCTTAAAATCCTCTACTGAAGAGAGGAATGAGATCCTTTATTGTTGATAGATGTTTCAGAAATTGGCACTGTATGTTGCTAATGTTCCCAAATAAAGAAGTTGACTTCACTGTGCAATTGTACTTGTTGTTGTAAGATTTGGTTACCAAGGCTAAGATGAGCCTATGGAGAATATTACTGCCAAACATAAATCATCTGCATAAGTTCCTTGAGTAGAAGGATGCAGATTTAAAATATAGTTGGGACTTTACTCCAACGATATTGAACCATGTTATTCTGTGACAAAGGGAGCCTAACATTTCTTGGGAAATTAAAGTCGATCCTACATGAATGGGATTATGTTGAAGAGCACTAATATTTAAACTAAAATAGCAATGTGAACGGATGGAAAGCATCTGTAGTAGTAATGATTACTGCTTTAATGAAGGGTTAAACCTAGTATAGGTGTATAACCCCTCAAGATCAGAGGAATGAGTCTGGTGACCATTCCCTGAAAAGGGAGAGCATGCACAGCTCTCGGGTTTCAAGTTGACTGAGAAAAAAAATTTGTTTCTGGGTACAGGAATTGTTGGACAAGTTTTTTCTAATCAAGTTGATAAATGAAGCTATAAAATTATAGAATGATTGAGTGAGAAATCACAACAGCCTCCCTTGCTTGGTGGATAGGAAACTAATCTGCCAGAGTTCTTGTGGGAGGAGGAGAATGGCGYCYGTCCCTGACTATGCTAAACATAAGGAAGAAMTCTAKATKTAATGGTCAACATCGATCTTGACCTAAAGATACTCTGGATTTCTGAACTAGGATACTTAGTAAGTAGTCCAAACGRTATTAGACATTGTTGTTAAAGTTAASATAAAATGGTTGACTAAATGTTGATCCCATTGGGTCAGATTGACATCTAGTGGTGGATGGTAGCCATATAGATWTAATTGGAAGCTARTTTAGATGATTTGGTTACCTAGGGCATGGTTATAATTGCCTAGAATGTATTTATAAGTTGGGTAATGTTCTAGGRAGGTTGAGGCAAGAGTGTTTTCTTGCTATATTTTATCGTATAAAAAGGGAACATAGTTATGACTATGTCTGATTCAACATCCATGWGGATGTCGTGTGAGTGATTGCAAGCTCTCAACTAAGAGGGAAAGTCAGTGTTGAGTGTTCCTATGAGGCTTGTCATAAGGATGGCAGAAATATCCTTGGAGGAGGATATGGAAGTATGAAATGCCCATGTGCATGCATGACATGGAAAGAGTGCAAGCAATGAGCTTGCATGATGAATGTTTGGTTAGGTTTGTGTGTGTTTATGCTTGAGTGCATGGATTTAATGCATTGTGAAGCTTCTTGATATGAAGTCTGATAGTAATACCAGTTAGGTATGCATGATATTAAATGTGAAAGTGATGCACAAGTATTTTGTAGGGATATATGTATACTAAAGGCACATTATGGCTGCCTTGATGAGTGATATGTAAGGCAATAATTGCACTTGCCAAGATTAAGTGAAAAACATGGATGCATGGTTGACTCCGTTTTTAAAGAGTCATGAAAGTTCTATTTTCAATGATAGCTTAAGGGGGAATGTGCTCCATTCCCTCAGGAAAGATGAGCATAAATAAATGAAAGAGTAAATGAGCAAAGATAGTTTGTTGTCAGGATAAGAGGCAAATGATTATTCCTTGATAATCACATGAGAATGATCTTGAACAATCATGAGTTGACTAATTTTAAAGTAGGTATGTATGTAGGCTGTGAAATATACCCATGGCATCTACACACAGACTTGATTATGGATATGGTTAAGTACATCATGGATTCAAGTTAACAAAACCAGAATATGTAGGATACATAATTTGGGTGCATGAAAAAGATGCATGTTTATATTCCTTATGAAATATTTGGTCAACAACTAAAGCTAACTCAAGGTTGAGGCCATCACAGATAGTGATAGACATGCAATAAGGAAGTTGCACGCTGAGGAAGTTCCCTGTGGAAGAACTGTGAAAAAACTCTATCAGGAAGACATAGTCACAACCTTAATAACTGCTAAGAATTAAGCAGTGAGCTATAAGCTTATATATATAAGAATCCTGGATTACATTTTGAAAGCATCATGTAATGAATATAAGACTAATGAATGAATAAATGAGTATGTTTGATTGAATAGGCTTGGTTGAAGCCATGTTAAGAAAAGGAAGTGAGGCCTTTAGAGATAACTCAGCTGGGCTGAAAAGTTCTAGGTGGTATAGAAAGAATTAGAAGAAGGGGAGAGCCCTCAATTCTTTTGTTGTTGAGTATTATGTTTCCTCTGGGATGAGAGAGCTGGTACACTGATGAAAGAAAATGATTTGGCACCTAGTGATGATGGTCGTATTGTTGTAGAAACAGTCGAAACTTTTTTATGTTGCACTCATGAAAACATTAAGAATAATGTGATGAAGTGCATAAAGATATGCTAGGACATGTCTAAAAATGTTTTATTGTCTTAACGTTATGCAATTTTTTTTTAAACGGAAGTTGTATGCCACAAACACCCAAGTAGAGTATGATTTAGGAAGAAAACCCTGATCGAATCAGGTTAATCAATAACCCTATAGAGGAGATGAATGCAAGTGGTTCATCAGAGGGAAGATCGATCGCAGTCGTCAAATCGACTTCAATATCCACTGGAGTTAGCAGATCAAACACTAGTCGTTCGATTAGATCAATGGTCGGCGATCATTGCAAGATGCAAAGGTGAGATTAACAGACGTGCCAGTTCACGACCCACAATCAACCAACATTGTTGATCTCGTCAGAGTGGGAGATCAACAACCATGATTAGATAGAGTCGAGCGAACATTTTCCAGATTGGGCCCCACAAACACTGTGAACCATCGATCTGTGAGAAAATATTGATGGCTGGGAATCATTGTGAAGCGCAAAGGTGAAATTAACAAGCATGCTAGTTCACGGCCCGCAATCAACCAACATCGGTAATCTCGTCGGGGCGGAGAATCAACGACCACGATTAAAAGAGTTGGGAAATCATTTTTTAGATTACGAAGATTGAACTCTCCGATAAAGAGCGAGCATGTTGGGATTTCGTAATCGTTGTGAACCATCAATCTGTGAATGATTGGTGGGTGAACCTCCAAGGAACCCACGCGTTAATGTCGCGTAAATATTGTACTGTGATTAGGTTCTGTGGTTGAGTTTAGCACATCAAATCTTTGTATCAACCTAAATTCTCGGTCAAACACTTCGATGTTGGCATTGTTATTATTATCTAGAAATCGTGTGGTTAAAATCGATCGAGGGCTAAGATCGACGACCTGCGATCATTGGGGAGATTGCATATGAACACGGGTTAACGTTGAGACCTATACCTGCAATTTAAATTTAATATAGAATTGTTTTGAGTTTGGGATCCAATCATAGATCGAACGGCCCGTATCCATTGCGGAGATTGGAAGGAGAATTAAACCGCAAGCTAGTTGAGGTTTCACAATTCCTTGCAGCCATTGGATCTGAGGGAAGATGAATCTTCACCGTTGAATTGCAAGCAAGGGGTTTAGCTAGGATCATAGCACCTGAAAATAATAGAGCTGAGGTTAGAGCTCTTGGTCGCATGGATAGAAAACAGAGTTCCTTTGGACCAGTCAAGGAAGATAGAGTTAAGCACTTTGCGTTAGACTTTGGTCATGGGGAATGATTCTATGGGAATAAAGGTGCTCATAGTTAACACATTGCATGGAATTACTTCGAGGAAATGCATGTTTTCATAAAGGGAACACAATGGACCCTCCATTGAGGAAGGAGGGCATTCCGAGATTTTACTTACATTATATGGGTGTCAAAGAAAAGCAAATTGGGAGGCCATGGGTGTGGGCACCTTGGTTACTAACGAAGAAAGAAAGATTGGGTGCATCAAGAGAAACTTTTAGTTTCATATGTGTTGATCTGGGATCGTGATCATCCTGTAGCAGGAAGCACATACCTGTTTCAATAAGGAATGAAAATGAATAAGCCATATGGTGAAGAGCTTAGCTAAGCTCCAACAAGGAATGGAAAAGTGATTGTCATAAAGTGTGGTAAACTTGAAATCAATGCAAGGGTGCATTGGGTATGAATGTGGCCGTGAATGTTGGCACATTCATTAAAGTAAATTGATATATGAATTACATTTTGAAAAGTTTGGTATACTGAAATTATGCATAGGTAAGGGATGATGTTTCCTTTCTTGTTTATCTAGATGTGATGCAACTGTTAGAATGCACAAGATAAGAAATGTTGTGATGTCATTTTTATATGTGTCATCAGAATACATATATATATATGCATGAGAAACTAACAGTTTCTTTGGCTGTGTAAAGAATGAATTGCATGAAGAAAGAGTCTTGGATATGGCAATGTTATAAGTCCATAAGAAAGACTAATTACCTATTGAGCCCAAACCACAATGAAGCAAAGGGTCTTGGATATGGCAGTGTTGTAAGCCCATAAGGAAGACCAAAATTGCTTGTTGAGACGAACTGCTATGAGAAGGAAAGTCGCATAATTGGTGGATTTGGTTCCGTGCGGAACAGATCTGAAAATAAATGAGGAAATTGGAAAATCTATGGGTGACAGAATTGCAATAAAATTCTGAAATTTAGAATTTATGATGATGACTCATGAATTTATGTATACCTGTGATACAGGTGAGAAGAAGAGATATGTCCAGAAAGGATAGATGAAGGTTGTCAAGCTGGAAAGCATGAAAAATGGCTATTGTTGAGCCATGAGAACCCCGTGGTAAGCCATGATCGCCTGGAATATGTGATGTTGTGGTAACACAAGCCGGAGGGACGCCTCGATAGAGAAATTCTGAGGGATGCCTCGATTGTAAGGCTCGATGAAGTATCTATAATTATTCATGTGCGAGAAAACCTTGGAAAGGAAAGATGGATCACCCGAGGGACTGTATAACAGAGAAGGGGATGCCTGAGCCGGAGCCTGGAGGGTGATTGATCGCAAAGAAGATGATACTTTGATAATTCTGGTATATTATGGATTGGGATCATGCACCCAACGGGTATGTCAAGGAAAAATAGTGAGCATGGATAACAAGACAACCATGTGGATAAAAATCCACAAACTGCCCAAATAAGTATTGTGCTAGATTATGAAATTTTTTAGAAATTTTATGCAATAGTAAAATGTTTTCGCATGAGACTATGATTAATGTTCTTGTTGTCCAAGAATTATTGAAGGCAGGTGACGAAGATTAATATTCTAAAAAAGGACCTGACCGAGGACGAGGGTCAAGACTTCTGAAGTGGCTGAATGAGAAAGTCATGACAGGTGTTTCTGAGAAAGAACACCGAGGACGGTGTTCCTTTTAAGGGGGAGGGAATTGTAACACCCATGTTTCCCCCAATTTGTAATTAATCATTAATTAGGATTACCATGTTGTGGCATGGGAACAATGTACATATATTATTGTTTAATTTCCAAATAACTGACTGTGGGGGTGAAGCCTTGAAATTACTAGCCATGATATCACTAGAGGAAATAATGGGAAAACTATAGAGAGGGTTCATTATGACAAATGACCCCAAATTTTCCCTTTCACGAGGATAATAAACCTCCTCTGGTTCCCAAAGAGGAATCAGTTAATGAAGAAAGGACCGGTGGTTGAACCATCAACCACCCCATGAATGGAAGCATGTTCTAGCTGCATAAGGTCAACCTGAAGTACCACAGGGCCCTATGGACCCAAAACGGACCCGGGGTTTCTTTCTGACAAAAGGAACTAGATAGGAGGCATGTGTGTGCAAGGCATGCAAGAGGGTATGAAGAGAAGAGTGGAGAATGTGAGGATGATTATTCGGCCAGCAGAGAATGAGTAGAAGGCCACGAGCTTGATGCCGAGGGAGCATCTGATAAACCTCGTCGAGGTCATGACAGAGAATAAAATATCTGAGAGTTTACAGAGGAAAAGACCTGAGGAGAAGGTCATGAGCTTGATGCTGAGGAAGCATCTGATAAACCTCGCAGAAGCTTTGAAAGATAAAGGATCTGTGAGAATTCAAATAAATTCCCTAGTGATATCATGGCTTGGCACAAGGGTGGCCAGAGTGCTAAGAATGAATGCCTCTGAGCCTATGGTTGGGTGGAAAGGAAAACACCCACAGTCAGTTAGTTGGTTGCAACCTGTAATAAATAAGTATTCTTATATCCTGTGTAATTGAATTGTAACTGTAAATTAAAGTTAGATATCCTATGAATGTTTCAAGGATGTGCATATTTGCTTAATGATTAGACAGTATCCCTTTAATTCTTCTTGATTGTGTAATTAAGAAAGTAAGTAATTATCTGGCTCGTACACGTAAATGATCGAGCCCTGTGGTGGCTCAAGTTAAAATAAATGAACTATGAGTTCGTTAACTCTAGACATAGTTTTCTGTACACCTGTCGACAATCCCAGTCATTCTGAGTCCCCTAGAGGAAGATTTTTTTTAATATCGGGAGAGGTAGTGCATGTATGCACCGAGTCTCTACAAGGTGGGTAGAGATCGAGACCCTCTTTTATTTCAGTTTTAACCCCATCGCCCGTCTAGCTCAGTTGGTAGAGCGCAAGGCTCTTAACCTTTTGGTCGTGGGTTCGAGCCCCACGGTGGGCGTACAGAGTTGATAGTATTTTAATAACCTTTTAGAAGGCATTATTGTGGTCGCTGGGGTTCGAACCAGATCTGCACCGACACAATCTGAAATTTTCAGCACCAAACTAAATACCTCACAGTTCACCAATGAGTAAAACCTGGCAGTAATACCACAGTGAACAAAATACCTCAACTTATTAATTGATTTGTATTCACACTTCTCTCTTCATTTTTCACGTCTTCTTTGTCGTTTTTTCATACTTTGTACCTCACTCAATAAGTCTAATACATGTTTATTTATGGATTTGTTTGAAGTGATCCCCCAGGTGGAAGATCATGAAGTGTAACAACCACTTAAGTCATCTCGGTTGGATGAAAAGTTACTGAATTTGACTAATGGTTATCTCAAGCATGAGTCAGCAAAACCATGGTATATGCACATAATACCATAACTTGCAAGATTTTGTTTAACAATAAACTAATTGTTTGTGAAATATAGCCCCAAAACCCACGAGATGCCAATGATTTTACAACAAACAACATGTGACTTAATTTTAATTTATAGCTGACACACTCCACTTCAGTAAAAATCGTACTTGAGGCATGAAATGCCCTTTTTCTATGTTAGCTACAATGAAGTTGAGTAGTTAGGCACTTCCATATTTAACGATGGAGATTGGTTGGAGTGAAAGGGAAGAAAGAAGGATCATATTCTGATGACATTGCCAACTAAGATTCAGAAATGGTGTCCATTAAACCGTCCATCTCCATATAGAAGGTTGTCTTTGAGGAGAATCCTAATTGTATTGGTCCATCTCCATATAGAAGGGTGTTTTTCAGGAGCATCCTAATTGTATCTGTTGAAGCCATTAAAATTGGCAGTGTTGGAGCTTGATCTTCTTAGTAATGTCACTGACTTTGTTGTCGACACCACCAGTGTTCCATTCCGGTATTTATTATTTCGGGGTTTCACTTCTCCTAATAGGACTCAAACCTTAGATGCCTAGAGTTTTGAAATAAAAATAGGTCTTGTGCGGATTCATTTGATAAGCCAATTTAGTACAATGGCCAAGTTGAAAATATGAAGCCCTGGTTTGGTTGCTTTTAATATTTGTGCTAGCTAAAATAAATACTCCTACCAATCTGCATTCAAGTTGCATAGAGCACTGATGTCATCCCCTGCCACCCCTTTGGTTCTAAAATACAATGCTCCTATCACCCTTGCAATGCCAATCAAACAACAAATAATTCAATTTCTAAAATAACAAGAAAAATATAATAAATAGTTCGCTAAGTTGAAACATAGCCAAAACAAAAAATAAGCTTTGTATGGACATATTATTAAGAAAATGTGTTCGTTGTATCCCCATAGCAGCATAATAAATAGTCTAGTTGAGTTAATAATAACAACCATTTGGGTTCTTAAATATTCTTGATTAAAAAAATAAATCATTAACAAGTTTGGGAAGGATCATCAAGCTCTTTGACTATCACTGAATAGACTAATTGATGCAGCAATTTAACCTGAGCTTTCTAAAATTTTCCTATCTTTTTGGAGAGTAAATGAGACAATGATGGCTCTTAATTGAGCACAAATCCTAGGAGAATCACCATTGAGTGACCTATGAGAAAGTATCTTAGAATGAATACATAAAACCCTTCAAGCATATACCCTTCTAAGTTGGTAGATTTCTCACAACGATTCTCTTGCAGAATCGATATGTATCTAACATAAGGAGACCTTCAAGTGGCCATAGACAAAAGGAATCCCTGTAAAAATAGAAGGTGCTTAGAAGAGAATTCACTAGATATGACTTGAGGAATAAACCACTTATATAATGCAGGAATCCATTGACTCTCTTAGGTTTTCACATAGAACCTAACATGTTTCTTTTTTGGAACAACAAGTTCATCTCACCTCTCGATCTTTTGGAGACATTTAATGAATAGTCAAAGGTGACTTGGGATTTGACTAGAGAGCTCAACTAGGAAATCAATTGGTTGGTTAGGTTGAGTAAAGGTGGTCTTGACTTAGTCGATTAGTGAGCAATTCAAAGCAAAAAAGTAGGAGATTTGGGTGCACTTAAGATGATCAAAGATGAATGTGTCTTCCTCATTCTAAAGGAGTGAGTTAGACTTTATATATATATATATATATATATATATATATATATATTGTTGATGTTTTGGTAGCTATGGGAGGTATTAACCTCCAATATAACCTTTGTTCTTAGAATAGAAGATTCTGGAAGCAAGAGAACCATTAAACATATCTGGAAATACCCTAGAAGAGAAGTTGGCCCAAGGAGAATAATAATAAAGAATTAGAAGGCTCCATAAAGAGAAGTTGGCCCCACATGAAAAGTCACTTGGACATGTTAGTATAAATAGAGGTAAGGCACTACCTCATTCGCACACTCTCACTCACTTAGTTAGGGCGCAAGTCTTAGGAGCAACAGTCACAACAATTAGGGCACTAGTATTTCCGGTATCTCTCTCTTGTGTGCTTCTCTTGGTAAAGGTACACTCTCTTGGTATTGTGTTGTTGTTGTAGCCGTGTTGGTATTTCTGGTTAGGGTTTATCTGAGAGGACTTGCTTCATGTACGAAATCTATCTAAGAAAATGTTAATGTGCTCGGGGGTGGTATGTGTAAGTGCCTATGGTTGGGTGACAATGGTGTAACATTGTCTATCGTAAAACGAGCATACCAAAATTTTAACATGGGATCATAGTTGGTTTCCTTGACAACAGTCTAACAACTGGAAGGAAGATCGCTAGTTTCCCCTATTGTCAATTTCGTTGAGCACTTACAAATCCACCAAGAAGGTCATCTAGGGAGGGTGTATCTTTCCCCGGGATCATATATCCAAAATTCAAAAGTTGGAAAATTAGGGTTTCCTCATAAAACCCTAGGTCAATACATTTGGGTATTTAAAGGATAAAGTTGGAGCAGATCCTTGAAGAAGGGAGGTCACCTTGGCATAGCGCACTCACTCGTAAGTCCAAAATTCATTTATGAAAAGTTTCACTTTTTTGTCATATTTCTAGATCCCAGATGTTCTTGGTTGTTGACTTGGGCATGTTACCATGGAGGAATGATTGGTCACAACACTAGAAGAGTTTTGTTCTTATTTCTTATTATTGTATTTTTTGTTTTGGCTCTTATTCCAGGCAGGTCACAAGTGATAGCTCTAAGAAGGAGATATTGTGACGATTGTTCCCGTTCTATTTATTATTATTATTATACGAGTATTATTCTTGTCTATTGTTTTCCCCTGTTGTTTCTCTTATTTCGGGCAGGTCACGGGTGATAACTCCGAGGGGCGCTATAGTGACAGTTGCAGGAGGAAACATATTAGATGGTCTCTAGCTTGAGACATAGAGTAGACTATCCAAATAATAAGTTGTATACACGATCGTATATATCCATGTACCGAAGAAGAAGAGGACAAAGAAGTGTACTTTTGCGGGATACATAGTATCTCATATGGAGATTTATTGTAAGGATCAAAAGACTCCAAAGATGATAAAACAGATTCCTCTAGTGAAATTGATCACTCTTGATATGATCATGAAGAGTTAGTAGAGCTAGAAGGACCTACCCATAATCGTTGCAGTAACCAGGAAGAGACCAACATGTTCCTGTGACACTTTGTAGGATGCAAAGATATATGGCATTGATGAGCCATATCATGAGGAGGAGAAGATGGCTCCACCAGTGGTGAGGCATGCAGACCCACCAAGAACCAGCTTAGGAGGAGATAGAGTTCAAAGGGAGTCAGGCCTTGGGATCCAATAGGGAAGAGCATCCTCCCCAGGATAGTTCATAGGAGATCACACTTCAGAGAAGGTCAACACATGCAGATGGATCAGATGGCTCCGGAGATTATATAGACTCAGAGTAAGCTTGATCTCAGAGAGATTCAGTGGCTTAGAGACTTTCATTTAGAAAGTATTCCTCCTTAGATCTAGATGGGAGAGAGAGATGTCTTCTGGGACTGACAAACATGTGCCATAAGCGAGGAGGCTAGATCAAAGATTCAGAGGATTCGAGGAGATATGAGACCTCCTGGAAGATTCCCTTGTTTCAGTGAAAGAAAGAAGGAATAGATTATGCGAAGACATTTTCTCCTGTGGCGAGATACACTTTGATTATAGCTATACTTGCGATAAATGCAATAATGAAATGGAAGATACATCAGATGGACATGAAGACAACTTTTTTGAATGGTGTAGTGGAATAGGAAGTGTACGTGGAGCAACCACAAGGATTCGAGACACATGACAAGACACATATGTGCAGATTGAAGAAATACGTGTATGGATTTAAACAAGCACCCAAGGCATGGTACGGTAGAATTGATAGCTTTCTGATGATCTTGGGTTTTACCAAGAGTAAAGCATATCCCAACCTTTAATACAAGGTCAAGGATGGTTCAGGGAATGAGAAGCTCATTGTTGAGTGCAAGAGAAATCTTGCATCAGAGTTCGAGATGATAGACCTGGGTATGATGCATTATTTCTTGGGTCTAGAGGTGTGGGAGAAACCGGATGAGAGTTTCCTTAGACAATGAAAATGTGCAGTAGAAATACTGAAGAGATTCGAAATGATGGATTGTAAATCCATTCCCACATCGATGGTGACAAACCTGAAGTTATTGAGTGATACTTCTTCAGAGACAATGGATGTCACCATGTATAGGAAGATGATTGTTTCGTTGATGTATTTAATACTAGGTCAAATATATGCTTTGCAGTGAACACTTTGAGTCAATATATGATTGAACCAAGACACGTTCACTTGATTGTGGAAAATCACTTATTAAGGTACATGAAGGGTACTATACACTTTGGACTCTGATATGTTTCATATCGTAAGATAATACTGCAAGGCTATGTTGATTCAGATTATATCAATATTGTCATAGATCAGAAGAGTATATTAGGATGTTGCTTCAGTTTGGGATCAACTATGACTTCATGGCTCAACAGGAAGCATACTAGTGTGTCACTTAGTACGACCGATGCAAAATATATAGCATCATGTTCAGCTAGTAGTGAATTTTTGTAGCTTTGAAAGTTGCTTGCAAGACTGTTTGATCTCGAGTTGGAGATGACTTGTATTTTTTGTGAAAACCAGAGTTGTTTAAAGTTGTCTGAGAACCCTTTGTTTCATGAAAAGTCTAAGCATGTCAAGATCAAGTACCATTATATCCGATATCTGGTGCAAAAGGGAGATGTGAAGCTCCAATATATTAGCACAGAGGAGCAGATAGAAGATGTGTTGACCAAGCCTCTGTCAAAGGTAAAGTTTGAGTACTTCATGGAAAAGCTTCGACATCATCCAGAAGGACTTCCCTTGTAAGAGGGAATGTTGAGTCACATATCTGATTCTAGGGGGCAGTAGCGGGTAGTCATTTACATGCACGTTAGTTGTCCATACTCTGTATTGATTAGATAGTAGTGCAATTTTGTGTGAACTAGATAAACTGGATAGTTGCCCAGACTCTGTATGGATTGGGTAGTAGCATAGTTCTCTGTGAACTAGATAAACTGGATAGTTTTCCAGACTCCGTATGGATTGGGTAGTAGTTATGTGTGAACTAAATAAACTGGATAGCTTCCCAGACTCTGTGTGGATTGGGAAGTAGCACAATTTTGCGTGATTTGGCTAGTTGCCTAGCTTTGAGTGAGCTATATGAAGTCATGTAATGACATAAGGTCTGAAAGGATGTCGAGACCCATAAGGTCTGAAAGGACGCCGAGACCCATAAGGTCTGAGAGGACGATGAGGGTTTTCCCACTTGAGAGATGTTACGTATATTGATGAGGCCCCATATGCATGATTGTGACATAACCATCAAATATTTTCTGTGTGACTATGACAGAGCCTGTTTGGCTATGATGGTGATACTTGTGACATGATCTGTTGGATCATGAGATAACTTGTGTGGTTATGGTGATGCTACCTATACATTGGTATGTAATACAATGTGAGTCTTTCCCATGCCATGTGAGATGGATGGGTGTGATTGAGACCATTACTTGAAGAACATCATAGTTAATACCTTCCTATCTAAGAGGGAGTGTTGATGTTTTGGTAGTTGCGGGAGGTATTAACCTCCAATATAACCTTTGTGTTTAGAATAGAAGATTTCATAAGCAAGAGAACCATTAAACAAATGTGGAAATATACTAGAAGAGAAGTCAGCCCAAGGAGAATAATAATAAAGAATTAGGAGGCTCCAGAAAGAGAAGTCAGACCCACATGAAAAGTCACTTGGACATGATAGTATAAATAGATGTAAGGCACTACCTCATTCACACACTCTCACTCACTCAGTTAGGGAGCAAGTCTGAAAAGAAGAAGTTGCAACAGTTAGGGAACAATTATGAGGAGAAACAATTGCAACAATAGGGTGTTAGTCTTTGTGGTATCTCTCTCTTGTACGCTTCTCTTGGTAAAGGTACGCTCTCTTGGTATTGTGTTTTTCTTGTAGCCGTGTTGGTATTTCTGGTTAGGGTTTATCTAAGAGGACTTTCTTCATGTACAAAATCTATCTAAGAAAAGGTTTTTTTACTCGGGGGTGGTACGTGTAAGTGTCTATGGTTGGGTGACAATGGTGTAACATTGTCTATAAGACAACATTTTTCAATCATCATATGACTCATGCACTACAACATAGTGCCATAAGACATTAGACTGAGTAGGATTATTCAAAAAGATCAAGTGAAGGAAAAAAATATGATGATATTGAATTCTACTAGGTATTGAGAGCACATAACTCCCTAGCAGACTCCAAGGCCAATGAAGCAATGACAATTGAAAAAGAAAAACGAAGTCCATAAATGAGGGGGCTTCTAACAACCCATCTCCCATGACATTTGTTTGAAATAAACCTTGTTAGTGCACAAAAATTAGAGTGGTCTGTAGTGCACTATGAGGTGGGTGGAGGGATGAGTATTAATACCCCCACAATCAATAGTACCATCGCTTCCCATTTCACCCACATCAAATTTTGTTATTGCTTCCATGATGGAATGGTGGGGTAAATGTCATTTAATGGTGTAGAATGTAGGCTCGTGATCTTCTATTTATGTTTTCTATGTGCAGTTGGATGAGGGAAGGTGAGGTATAGAGCTCTTGTGCCTAGAGTTCTTGGTGATCCTCCCTCCCGGGCTTGCATTATATGGGTTGCTCATTAGGAAGCAAGCTAGGGTTCCTAAGGCATATAATGGAGATGATTTTTTCTAGTCCATATTTGGGAATTGGTTTAGTCTTTGGTGGAGTGGAATTGGTTAAGTCTCTTTTAGTGCCATGGATACTTAGCACTATGACTCAGACCATTATGCCTGTTGTGAAATAAGAGACCTAAGGAGGGGTTTGAGGATATGCAAGTGCTAGGTGACTAAGACTTAGGAGGCCATGTATTTATCCGTCTAGAGGTGGGATGGTTGGAAATAAGACTAGGAATATAGAGTAGCAATGGAAAACCAAGAGATTAATAGGCATGTAATAATCACTTGCATTTAGTTCGAAGTTCACAAAAAGAAGGAAAATGATTTCATGGAATTTTCAGAGCATTGAGAAGAAGTATGCAATTTTTGAAGCCAATTTCAATTCCTTGCAAGAAAAAGTATATGAGGTATAGGCTCATTTAAATATGAAGCTCTTAGAGGTAAAGAGGAAGATATAATGCAACAAGGTCAAGGCTTGGGGGCTAATACGGACATAGGACCAACTGACCAAATAGCCAACTCCCAAGGTAGTGCTAAGCATGAAGCCCTCAATGGGCATGAGCTAATTTATTTTTGGTTTTATTATGTTTTGCAAAGTAGTTTTATTGTTGAATCAGTTCACTAGGTAGTATACAAGTATATTCTCCCGGGCCATTATGCCAGGAACATCACATTTTTGGTGCATTTTTAATTTTTTTTCTGAGTGTGGCATTTCGTTAAACACTTTGTTGATTTACTTGTTTGTATGTGTTTACTTGCAGGTTGAACTCTTGATTTTGGCCTTAGGGTTTATGTTCAATAATCACACATAGATCTAAAGATACAATCAATGAAAGTACAAGATACACCAAATATGGAACCAATAGCAAGATCTGACCTTTATTAATATAATGATCAAGAACCTGATACAAGAGTGAGGTTGATCTGGAATGCTCAACAGATGGATCCCATAAACACAATAGAAGCTGCTACAAAATGCTCCAATAGAAGACTGCAAGCCTTCAAAGGATGAATACTCAATGAAGACCAATGCAAGAATAGATCTGAGCCATATGAAGTGCCAAACCCCCAAGCTGGAAGATGTCACGCCCTACTAGAACACTGAATAGCCTCAACAATTCAGCCTTTTTGTCAAATATGTCCAAACCCTTCGATGAATATGTGAAACTGTAGATCGAAAAAATGCAAGAACAACCCAGGTGCTCAAATCTCCAAGATCCCTCTCAAACTCATGGATCTAGCCTCCCTCCAAGGAATGGTGTGCCCCCCTGGATGCTCAAAACCCTAGATAATTCGGTATAGCTGAAGAAGCCTCCAAATGAGTCCAATGAAGATGCCAAACTATAGATCGGGATGTGTAGAGTCCCCTCCTGAAATATCAAACCAAAATACCAAGGAATTCTCCTCCAAATGTTGAATCCTCAAGTGGAGTTATGTCCTCCTGAAAACTGTCAAACCCTAGAATTTCGGCCCTGATGAAGGAGGCCTCCAAATGCCCTAAAACTCGATAGGAAGGTAGATCGGGACACTGCAAGTCACTAGGTGAATTCTCAGGGTCGGATCTGAAGTATAACCCCTCCAAACTGAATAGATCTGAATCTCAAAAACGCCCTCCTTCTCTCCAATTCACCCCAATGCTCTAGGGAATCATCTGGACCATAAAACTCTCTCAAGAGGCACTAGAAATCATGGCCAAGACCCTGCAATCAAAACCCAAGTGATAGAATCTCCAAAATCCCTTCCAATCACCGGGAACGAACTTCCCTCAATAGATGGTGCACGCCCCTTGCTGGAAACCCCCAATGGTGCACCCTCCTTCTCTTCTTGTGCCTGTGGCTGGTGTAGAACCCTCCTGAACTAAGTAGATCTGAACTAGAATGGTGTGGGGGAGTATTGCATCCCCGATACCAAGCTTTGGACAAGCTAGGTGGAATCTTTCACCACTGAATCGTCCTCTAGGGTTTGTTAAGTCAAAACTCTCAAAACCCCCAAGGTATGGGCTCTCTAGCTAGAAGCCAGATATCAAATGATAATCATACATGAATCAATGAGAGATTAGAGGCCCTTTCCTCTTCTTTATACTTCCTTCTCACCTTGTCCCTCCAGAGTGACTTTTACTTTATTAATATTTAATTAATTAATTAAATCACTTTAATTAATTAATTAATTAACCTGTTTACCTCTGAAAAGCGCCTTATCTCTCCTTGTGGCTTCCCTGGCCACTGAAATTCACTTCTCATCATTCTATCCTATAGTGTTGTTCCTCCCGATTCCAATGAGCTATTACACTGAGAGGTTCCTCCAAGTATTGTGCCCAAAATGACCTCTTAAGTGAATTTAGTTAACTTATAGCTCAAAATACTCAAAATCATGGAAATAGTCGGAATGCAACAGAACCAAAGACAACCTATGTGGAATGGATCATAATGAGGAAATAGGATGAGTGATGCAAGATGGACCCCAAAATATCCCTCAATAGATCTTGTACTCGCTATAATCTCCAACTGGCTACCCTGGTCATCATAACACTGTGTAATACCCTGATGTCCCAAAGTGGGGACATTATAGTCCTCCATGCTAGAAAATTGTTTTTCCTCAAGCAATAATTGAACCCATCCAAACACAATACCTGGGTCCCATGTCCACCTGTGGGACACATAGTAGGTCCCATCCAGAGATGAACTATCATACACTCCACCCCCTGGGTCCCATATTAGGAAATGAACTACAATACTCGATGAAGTATAGTCCTGAAATATATCAACTCCATGAATCTCATGCACATGACACATGGCCTCATCTCGGAATGAGTCCATCCTCTAAAACACTACCAAGATCAACACGACCTCCATCAATTGCACATGATGATGCCAGAATGAGGTACTGTAAGACCTTCGTGAGACACTCTCAAGTGATGTGCCCTCCTCAATACTGAAGCTCAATGGAAAGTTGAAACAAATTTCCCATGCAAAGGTCCACTCGCCCCTGTCATTCGGTGGAATGCTCAGCCCTGCAATCCCTAGGTCCCATGCTAATCTCTGTCGAATATCACCATGTTGGCTCTGCATCACTCTAACCATGCTTGACTGCTCCCTGACTATATACTGGATCCTCCACTCCCGGATCCTCAAGCTGAAATACCTGTGGCACTTGGACCTGTTGTCCAGAAACTGTACCTGTAAAAATATCTCTTTGGAGGTAGTACTTGCCCAACCACCTCCATGTCCGATCATGATGATCAAGAGTGAAAAATTGCCTCGCTCCATAAGAAAAGTCCCTACAGGCCCACTCCAAACCAACCCATGGTGGAGTATGTGGCTCTCTGGCACAAACTGGGTCATCATGTTGTGAAACATCCTGCTAACCCAATGAACTCTCGGATCCCATGGAAAACTTGGAAGTTTATCACTTCCATTCTCCTCTAACTGCTCTTGTGTGAGACTGATCACTGTCAGAAGCCCTCTATGCTCATCTTCTATCACCTGGCCTATGGTGCTCACCATCACACACCAAGTTTCATCTGGATGCCTATGATGATACACCTCTATCCTGCTAGATGTCGTGAAATTACTCTTGTCAGGTGGTCTCGGCCTACTCACTCTCCCTTCCCTCTGCCACTGTCTATCTCTCCTCATGTTGTTGTCAATGATAAATGTGTCGGGAAAGGCTAACAAAAACATCTGTAGGTGACTGTAGGACTGGAAGATATCACAGGCTTTGGTCAATCCCAAGGATCCGACCAGAAGCTCATCCATCGGTATCCATGATAAATACTTTCCTGTAGTCATCACCGAATCCCAACCATCCAGTACAACCGGAAGTAACTCCTCCAATTGTTGATCAACCAACCTCCATCCCTCATCTCCCATGCAATTGACGATATGGTGAAGGTGCTCTCTCATAACTATGTGCTGCTGAAAATGAGTGAAATCTGTATACTCACCTAAGTCTGTCTCCTCCCTTCAAGGAAATACACCCCTTTGAATCCCACCGTACATATCGGCATGCCCCTGTCAGCTATCACTCACAGTTGTATGCTCCTGCATACTCATGTCGTCTCCCGTATACTCATGCTACATCGTAGATCCTGGGTATACTACTGGATCAACCTCTACATGAAGGTCAACCACTCTCGGAATACAAATGGAAGTGTCCTCAAAACTTCCCCTGGCCCTGGAGTCCTCATGCATACGTGAGTGCTCGACCTTCTCAAAGATCCTTGTGGAGGGTGGCTCCTGCGCCTCCGGATCATAACTCTCCATACACACGAGTGATCCTGGGTACGCCTCATGCTCCTCTACCAACTAGTGCTCCTCTTCCAGACCACCAACAACCTACATCAACATGACTGAAGGATATATCTGAGTGTCCACTAAGATAGATGAAGTGGATCTCTGATGAATCTCCTCAGGAAGCTCATCTAATCTAGACTCTGATTATTGAAGGGTTGTGTGTGTGCCTCTCAATAATCCTCGAGTTCTCTCCAACTCCTGAGTAAGTCTGCCCACCTCCAACTCCTTCTCCCTCAGAGTTGATACATCTCACCCATCCTCAATAGGTAGTACCTGTCGGTCAACAACTGTTGGTAGTCGGTCCTCATCACAGATACTCTCTCCCTAAGAGTATGAGATTCCTCCATGGCCAATCCCTCATCTGCACTACCATGTGCCAATGATGCCCTCCAACAATAATCGGCCACCAACGCATGTGTGTCATCAAAATGCCTAGTGTTTGCCATGATCATACCCTCACTGACTCTCAGTTGTCCTGCTAAGTGGTGTGACTCCTGATCACAGTCATGTTGAGGTGCCACCTCACGTCTCTCATTGCTAGTGCCACCACTGGAATCCCCAATAATACTCTTCGCAGAATATAAATTGTTGAACCGCCCACTGTCTACTGGACCACTGGGTCCTCATGTATGCCACTGCACCTCATCACTAGATTCTATCTCCCTCTGAATCACACTGTATCCTGTATGAGCAGTTTTATCCTCCTGTGCACTCACCCTGCTACTATCATCTGCACCTGGATCCCATATAGATGTGTCCATACACGTGCTATGGTCATCCTAACTAATAAAGAGTGCATCCTCATCAATGCAGGCCGATCCTGTAAGTAAGTGCCCCATCAAGCTGTAAGTCTCCATATACTTCTCAACTAATGGAGTCCCCAAAAGAGGTGACACAATATCCTCATGTTGATATGTGATTGTAGGATCAACTATCTGTATGTCATATATCTCATCCTGGATCTATGGATCCATGTGTCTCTGGTGTGTATCTCTCACGTGCGGCTCCTCCATCATATCTGACATGCCACTAATATACTCATGTGATGTGGCTATCATGGGTGTCTAGAAAGATGACAGACGTGTCACGGCCAACATAGGGAGCTTGTCGTCTCTAGTTGCTAACATGTGTGAATCCCCACTAGTGTCTCCACTCTGCTGAGGTGTAGGGTAATCAACACCATTTGATATGTCTATTGAAATGCAGGTGTTGTTGTCCTATCCATCCCACTGTTCCTCCAATACACAAGGGTCATTATCCTCCTCAAGCATGTCTGAATCACTAGCCTCTGTGAAAGATTCACTAGCATCCTGCTCCAAATAAGCATCTATCTCTAGCTCTGTATCCTCACACACCTCATCATCATTGTCATAGTGTACCTCAATAATCTGTTTCTTACCCTTACCCCTACATATATGATCTAGTTCCCAAGGCACCTTGCAACTGTAGCAACGTTGCCTGCTCCTAATGGATGTGGGGTTACTTTGTGCTTCCCTCCATATAGATTATTTGTCTCTCTTTTCCTCTATTATGCCGATCCAATGTGTAACCTTATCTTTGCTCCAACTAGGATTTTTATAGGATACAAAATGATGGAATGTTATTAGACCTCTGAGATTCTCATTGAGGGTTTAATATTCCCTCTCACAATAAAAAATCCTTCCTGTAAAATCCCACACATTCATATATCCTTATGGAATACCCCTGAGGCTGGCATGAATCTAAGTTCTGATACCACTGTAATGTTCCCAAGCCATTATGCCAGGAACATCACATTTTTGGTGCATTTTTAATTTTTTTCCGAGTGTGACATTTCATCAAATACTTTGTTGATTTACTTGTTTGTATGTGTTTACTTGCAGGTTGACCTCTTGATTTCAGCCTTAGGGTTTATGTTCAATAATCACACATAGATCTAAAGATAGAATCAATGAAAGTACAAGATACACCAAATATGGAACCGATAGCAAGATTTGACCTTTATTAATATAATGAGAAGGAACCTGATACAAGAGTGAGGCCGATATGGAATGCTCAACATATGGCTCCCATAAACATAATAGAAGCTGCTACAAAATGCTCCAATAGAATACTACAAGACTCCAAGGGTTGAATACTCAATGAAGACCAATGCAAGAATACATCTGAGCCGTATGAAGTGCCAAATCCCCAAGCTAGAAGATGCCACGCCTTGCTGGAACACTGAATAGCCTCAACAATTTGGCCCTGTTGTCAAATATGTCCAAACCCTCCAATGAATATGCCAAAATATAGACTGGGAAAATGAAAGAACAACCCAAGTGCTCAAATCTCCAATATCCCTCTCAAACTCATGGATCTAGCCTCCCTCCAAGGAATGGTATGCCCCCCTTGATGCTTGAAACCCTAGCTAATTCAACCTAGTTGGAGAAGCCTCCAAATGAGTCCAATGAATATTTCAAACTGTAGATCGAGATGTGTAGAGTCCCCTCCTGAAATATCAAACCGAAATACCAAGGAATTCTCCTCCAAATGTTGAATCCTCAAGTGGAGTTGTGCCCTCCTAAAAACTGTCAAACCCTACAATTCCAGCCCTGATGAAGGAGGCCTCCAAATGCCCTGAAACTCACTAGAAAGGTATATTGGGACATTGAAAGTCACTAGGTGAATTATCAGGGTCAGATCTGAAGTATAGCCCCTCCAAACTGAATAGATATGAATCTCAAAAATGCCCTCCTTCTCTCCAATTCGCCCCAATTCTCTAGGGAATCATCTGGACCATAAAACTCTTTCAAGAGGCAATGGAAATCATGGCCAAGACCCTGCAATCAAAACCCATGTGCTAGAATCTCCAAAATCCTTGCTAATCACCGGGAAAAAACTTCCCTCAATAGATGGTGTACCCCCAATGGTGCACCCTCCTTCTCTTCTAGTCCCTGTGGCTGGTGTAGAACCCTCCTGCACTGAGTAGATCTGAACTAGAATGGTGTGGGGGAGTATTGCATCCCCGAGACCAAGCTTGGGATGAGCTAGGTGGAATCTTTCACCACCGAATCGTCCTCTAGGGTTTGTTAAGTCAAAACCCTCAAAACCCCCAAGGTATGGGCTCTCTAGCTAGAAGCTAGATATCAAAATGATAATCATACATGAATAAATGAGAGAATAGAGGCCCTTGCCTTTTCTTTATACTTCTTGCTCACCTTGTCCCTCCAAAGTGACTTTTACTTTATTAATATTTAATTAATTAATTAAATCACTTTAATTAATTAATTAAATCACTTTAATTAATTAATTAACCTTTTTACCTCTGAAAAGCGCCTTATCTCTCCTTGTGGCATCCCTGGCCACTGAAAGTCACTTCTCATCATTCTATCCTATAGTGTTGTTCCTCCTTATTCCAATGAGCTATTACACTGAGAGGTTCCTCCAAGTATTGTGCCCAAAATCACCTCTTCAGTGAATTTAGTTAACCTATAGCTCAAAATACTCAAAATCATGGAAATCGTCGTAATGAAATGGAACCAAAGCCAACCTGTGAGGAATGGATCATAATGATGAAATACGATGAGCGATGCAAGTTGGACCCCAAAATATCCCTCAATGGCTCATGTACTCACTATAATCTCCAACTGGCTACCCTGGTCATCATAACACTGTGTAATACCTTGATGTCCCAAATTGGGGACATTATAGTATACAACAAGGACAATAGGGATATAACATCTACTAGAAACCAATTTCTAATTTTGGTAAATTTATGAAGCATTTGAGACAAGACTACTCTTTTTACCTTATATTACCTTACTATCTAGTTTAGCCGCAACCAATATAGAAATTATACAC
>ML800681.1:193924-204718 GCA_009831015.1 Picea engelmannii
CCACCTATAGGATAAGAGATCCTATATATAGATAAGAAGAGGTAGGCAAGAGAGTTTCAAGATAGTCTTAGAGTCATTTCCCAATGGCAAATTGATGAGATTCATTAACCTTAGCTTAACCACACATACTCCATGTCAACTTTTTCTGCAAGTAATGTCGTACATCAGAACAAGTTTAGATTTATTATTTATTTTTGTCAGATCATCATCCTCGCTAAGTAGAATGCCCCGCTGCCAGCAAGCCTGTTCAGTACTCCGGTGGGTTTACCTAGTCATACCACAAGCTAGTACCCGCTGCCAGCAGACCTATTCAGTATCCCGGTGGGTTAGCCTCTTAAACCCTCAGAGACTGGTCCTCCATCCTTTAAGATTTTTAATATAAGATTGCTTATGCAAGAAGATGGGGAAACAACTCTGAAACAACTTGTCTTTGTTTTCTTTTTTAATTGGGATGGTATTTATGTTAGAGGATGAATTTTCGTTATATTTCTTAGTGATTGTCCCGATGTAAGGGGTACTTAAGTAGACATGGCCTATCTAAAGATATGATATAATCAATCTATTTAGTGTGTAGTGGATGGTACCATCGAGAAAGAACAGAAAGGTATCTCTAGGCTCAACTCACTTTCTTCTTTTGTAATTATTATGATGTTTTCATGACTAACTGCTAATGAGACCTACCTGTTACTCTTTGATAAAGACACTTGACTCACTTACTCAGGTTTCTTGGAAAAACTGTACGAGAGACCTCTAGGCTTGATAGTTATGGTATCACTTCCTTATATAGTGGTGAAGAGTTTCAAGAGAAACTGCTTTAGAATGACTTAAAAAATGATAAATTTTGCAACAACATGGCTAATTACAGTAAGTCAATATTCATTTGATGCTTTAGCAGACACAAAATTCAAGTATAACAATGTTGGGAAGAAATATCTTGAAACTGTGTACTCCTGGTGAAATAAATACTTACAAAAAAAACCTCTTAGAATTGCCTTATTAACAAAAACTATTTACATATATACAATAGGAAATCTTAAAAAAACTTTTCAAGAACAAGGGGGAACTTCCCCATCTACTAAGGCCAATGCCTTGTCATCTATCATGACCTGTAGAAAATCTTCTCTAGATATGGGCTTATGATAAAATTTAAGTCGGTGTCCATTTACCACAAAGGAGACTTGTCCATCGTCAATTGTTTTAGTTTTTACATCTCCATTGTCATATACAGTGTCTACCTCGTAAGGGCCCAACCAACAGGTGGTAAGTTTTCCTTTGAAGGTTTTGAATCGGGAATCAAACAATAGAGCCTAATCACCAAGCTGGAAGTGTTTCTTTTTAATAAACTTGCCATGCCACTTGCTCCTTTGGTTTTGGACTAATATCGTCCATTGGATGGCATCTTGTCTGATTTCATCCAACTCATTCAACTGTAGGGCTCGTTGCTTCTGAGCCTCATCCAGGTTCAATCCTAATTCTGCGGCAATACGGAAGGTCCTTACTTGGAATTCTATTGGTAAAAGTACTTGGTTCCCGTACACTAGCTCATAAGGGGTATGCCCAGTGGTATTTCTCCAAGTAGTTCAGTATGCTCACAAATCCTTTGGGAGCCTATCAGCCCAATCTCGGTGATGTAACTGAACAATCTTGGTCAAGATGGATTCTAGAACTTTGTTTGTGGATTCTACTTGACCATTGGCTTGCGGGTGGTATGGAGAAGATTTACAATGTTTAATCCCATATTTATCTGTTAGCTCTTTCATCAGCTTGGAAGTAAATTGAGTGCCTTGGTCGGTAACAATTTCACGAGAGACATCGAAGAGGGTAAAGATGTCTTCATAGATGAATTAGACAACAGACTTCTCTGTGGCCCTAAATAGGGCTTTTGCCTCTACCCATTTGGTGACATAGTCCGTACAAACCAAAATATAGTTCTTCCTATGGGACAAGGGTGAAATTGGTCCTACAAAGTCGAGGGCCCATTTTTTGAAGGGTTCTATCATAACTTGGGCCTGTAAAGGAATTTCGTCAGCTGACATAGGTCTACCTATCCTTTGGCAACTATCACAACTTCTCACATACTTGGCAGCATCTTTGAAAATGCTAGGCCAATAGTAACTTGAATGTAACACCTTATATGTTGTACGTTTGTCAGAGAAATGGTCACCACATGGTCCATCATGACAACTTCATAGTATTTCAGGTACCTCGTCCTCTCGGACACATCTACGAATAATCAAATCAGGACATGTGCGAAAAAGATCATGAACAACCCAATAGTAATTAGCACTCTGTGTAATATTTTTTCTATTTTCATGAGGTGACAAATGAGACGATAATCTCCTAGTAGCTATATAGTTTTCCATATCTGCAAACCATGGGGTATTGACATAAAGGGCAAAGAGATGCTCATCTAGGAAACTATCATCTACAGGGATATCATCATCATCATTCTTTATGAGGGAAAGAAATTCAGCTACTACATTATCCTTTCCAGATCGTTCAAGCACAGTAATATTAAATTCTTGCAATAACAAGAGCCACCTAGTCACTCGGCCATTAGTTATAGGTTTATTCATGAGAAACCTAATGGTGGAATGATCAGTGTGTACAAATAATTCATTACCTGTAATGTAATGAAGAAACTTGTTAATAGCATGAACAACTGCCAAGAACTCTTTCTCAATGACTGTGTAGTTCAAATCGGCAGGGGACAAGTTCTTGCTTACAAAATAAATGGCATAGGACTATTGGTCCTCTTTCTACCCTAATAACCCTCCTATTGTTGTGTTGGAGGCATCATTAGATATATGAAATGGGAGAGTCCAATTGGGCCCTCTAAGAATTGGTGCCACATACAACTTGGCTTTCATGGTTTCAAAGGCAGTTTGACAATGCTCAGTCCAAACAAAATCAACATCTTTTATCAATAACCCAAACATAGGTGCAGCAATCTTTGTAAAATTTTCAATAAACCACTAGTAATATCTGGCATGTCCAAGAAATCTTCTCACCTCTTTCTGAGTCTTGGGGGGTGGAAGTCTAATAATGACCTCAATCTTTGCAGGATCAACTTTTGTTCCTTCAGATGAAACATGATGTCCTAGAACCACTCCTTCAGTTAACAACATTTTGCATTTTTCATGACTTAGGGATAGGTTCATTTCCTGGCATATGATGAGGACCTTTTCTAAGTTGTCTAAGGCTTCCTGGTAAGTGTTTCCATAAACTTTGAAGTCATCCATGTAGACCTCCACACAATCATGAATAAGATCAACAAATATCCCTAATACTGCTCATTGAAATGTGGCAGGAGCATTACACAATCCAAATGGTAAGACCCTATAGGCATAGGTGCCCCAAGGACAGGTAAAGGTAGTATTGTCCTGGTCCTTGGGAGCTATAAGAATTTGGTTGTACCCGTTGTACCCATCTAGAAAGGAGAAATACTTCTTTCCAGACAAGGTATCTATAACTTGGTCAATGAAAGGAAGAGGAAAGTAGTCTTTCAGAGTGGCCTTGTTGAGTTCCCGGAAATCAACACAAATTCTCCATTTCCTGGTCACTTTCTTTGGATACCCACTTATTGTCGAAGATGGGATAGATAAATCCGACATTTAGCAACTTTTGGATTTCCTCCTTGACTATGTCTTTGAGTGTTGGGTTCATCCTTCTTTGGGGTTTCCTAACAGGTTTTACTTCCCCCGTGGGTGTATATATGATGGATGCATGTGTCAAGGTGTATGCCCTTCATGTCAGTGTATTCCCAGGAAAATGCTCTTGTTTATTCTTTAAGGATATCTACTAATTGTTTCTTTTGGTCTGTATCTATCCTAGAGTTTATATGTAAAAATTTCCCTGGACTAATCTCATAGGGCATAGTATAAGACATGGTAGACTCATCGATTTCAAAAATAAAAGATGTCGAAGACAAAATGGATGGATCTAATTGTTCTTGAAATTCTTCCCCAAACATGTACTCAAATTGGGGAAAAGACTGTGGAAAATCCACACATGTAATAGAAAAAATGAATTGGTTTAGCACATTTTCTGGTGTATGCCCCTGAAGTGCCCTTGCATGGTCACTAGGCAATACAGGTTCTTCCCAGTCTCCGTTCTCGTATGGACATTCAATCCACCATAGATTCTCCATAATAGGTTGAGTTGGAGGGTAAATGGTGAGCTTCTGGATAGAGAGACCATTTGAGATGGTCATTTCTCCTTCTCTACAACCAATAAATGCATTGGTTGTGGCCAGCCAAGGTCTTCCCAAAATAACAGGATGGCCTCGGGCAGGATCCTTTGAATGAATGACAAGAAAATATACAGGGTACTCCCATGAGGCTAAAGTAACCATGACATCATCTAAAATCCCTTCAGGTATAACCCTAGTCTTATCTGCTAATTCCAAAATGGTTGGGGTAGGCCGAAGAAGAGGTTGTAATTGTAATTGTTCCAAGGTAGTAGCGTTCATAACATTGATGGCTGCCCCTAGGTCTATGAGAGTGCTTCTGATGGAGACCTCCTTAATGGTTATGGTCACTACAGGGTTTCCTGGATTCCCATACTTTGCTAGCTTTGGTTGCTCTGATATGTACTCAAAGAGTCCTCCTACCAATAGTATTGTAGGAGGGTCCTTTTGCTTCCTACTTGGCTTCTTGATACACAATTCTTTGACTACCTTACTATAGATTGGAATGTCTTTAATGGCTTGAAGCAGAGGAATCTTGACACAAATATTTTTCAATTCATTCAAAATGTCAAATTCCGGTCGGCTCCTAGGTTTCTCGATTACCAATCGGTATGTATAAGGAGGGACCTTCGTAATCTGTGAAGGTTCATTTTGGGGAAGCTTGGGTTCTTGATTCTTTGGGATAATAACACATTCCCACCTAGTGTCATCTGTGGGTTCTTGGGTGGTTTCTTCTTCTTCTTCTTCCTGGATGACTACTGAAGGTCTCTGCCTATCTATAAATTTTCCTGATCTTAGTTGTATTTCATGTAATGGAACAGGAGTAATGACATATGTCGGAAAGGCATGCATCTCAACATGCATATAACCAAATATTTCCATATAGTCTTCAAGGGTCTCGTCTTCTAACTGTTGGACTTTAAAGATTTCATTACGAGACTCTTTGGTCTTGCAGTAGTCTTGGTACTTCTTAATAAAGATGTCTTTCATGGATTCCCAAGACCTAATACTGGATTCTCCCAACCCCATGAACCATCTTAATGCAGAGTCTTTGAGGGTGGCAGGAAAGAGTTTTAATTTCTGGGCATCTTGCACATAGTTGTATCTCCTACACAAGATGTCAAATTCAAATAGGAAGGTGTCTAGATCTTCACTATTTTTACCATAAAAAGTAGGCAGTGATGAGAGAGGAATATTCTTCATGTTGACATTTGGAGTGGTGTCTAAAATCAGAAACCCGAAGGTAGTTTCGGTTTGGTTTCCAATTTTGTCTTCCTCTCCGTGTCTTACATTGTTATGGTCCTCTTGATGATCCATATTGGCTTGGTTTCCAAAAAGAGAGTACCTAAGTGGTTTTATCTTTGAAGAGGACAAGGTTTCCCTTTGATGAAAAGGTCTTCCTACTGATTGGATGTCTGGGACTCTACTCGAGCCGGTTGAGATTATTGGTGCCAAAGTTTATGTGTCAATTTGAGAGATAATTACATTGGCTAAGCTACCAAACAAAAGATTCACCTGTTCAGGGTCTATGATATCTTTAAAATTAGAGTCCCCTGGTGGTGGTTTAAAAGCAAAGGTTGTATTGTTTGGTTTTGTGGAAGACTCGAGTGGTCTTGCCTCTTGTCCTAGTATGATTGATGCTTCAATTTCTTGTTCTATAGTGCTCCCTGTGTTAGTCCCTTCAAAGACTATTTTATCTCTTTGGGTTGAGCTAGCTCCTGTTTTTCGGTATCTACCTTCTAGGTCTCTAGGCCTATTCATGAAATAAAGAAAAAACAAAAACAAAAAGATACCATTTGATTCCTAGGTCTATTCATGAAAGCAAACAAAAAGAAAAACTACTATTGGGTTTGGGGGAACCTGCTATAGTAGATGCGCAGGTTCTTACCTTTCGTCTTAAAGTTCCCCCGCCACCAAACTAATGCTAAGGTATAGAAATGATCTAATTCTTAATTACTTCTTACCTTAAGACAACTCCCCGGCAACGATGCTAAAATGTTAGGTGTTTTATATGTACTAAAAAAGACGTTAAACTACCCTCAATTAAATTGTCAACCTGGGGTAAGTAAACTTAGAGTTGTAGCAAAATATATGCCAAAGGTAAAAAGGCTGGTAGGAGTGTAGACTAACTAAGGAAAGCAGTTATCTAGAGCTAATCTACTCAAGCAAACCTATCTAATGAAAAAACCCTACTAAGCAAATTGAAACTAGGTAACCTAAGTACTTTTGGGCCAAGGACTGATGGATAGTTCCTAAGAAAGCGAATGAAAACTCTATGTAAAGAAAACTAGTTCATGACAGTAAGCAAAGGTAAACTACTAAGCATACTAAGCAAATGACAAAAGCAAACTTCTTTAACTTGCCGACCTATATCCAATGAGCAACTACCCTATGAAAGCAAATACATAAGCAAGTAAGCAAAAACACCTATCTAACCTATTAAAGCAAATAGACAGGCAAGAAAAAACACCTAACTACCCTAGTAAAGCAAATAGACAAGAAAGCAAAAGCAGCTAACTAACCTATTAAAGCAAATAGACAAGAAAGCAAAAGCATAAAGCAAAAGAGAAGTAAGCAAAGACTTCTCATTGAACAACTACCTAGCCTAAGAGGCAAGTGAACTAAATGCCTAATGCAAAACTATTTCTCTTGCGTGAAAGGAAATTTAAATGCTCGATTCAATGCATGAAAGGAAATCTATTCTATTGAAAGCAAGAAAGACTATCAACTAAACTTATGAAAACAAGAAACTATCTCTTCTAATCTATGAAAGCAAGAAACTATCTTTAATCTATGAAACACTCAAATGTAATGCTAGTGGTTGTGTGAATGCCTTCTGTGGTGACGGATGATATCTTGATGACACTTGACAACAAAGGACAGTTCTAATGGTATAAGCTCAATACTAATTTCAATGGCAAAATGAAAGGTGTGAAGTAAATAGTCCAGTGAGAACTTAGCCATGATAAAGTAATGTTAAATACCCTACATATTCATGTATAAACCATCAACATCATAATGAGATCATCATTATCTAACTAAGAAATTCAATTGCATCTTAATCTATGAAAGGAAATTGCATGAAAGGAAACTATACTATGTCTATTTTAATCATTCAAGCTATGATAAAGAAAATGACTGAAAACGGAAATTAAAAACATGATATTAAAAACTGAATTGACAATTACATTTAACCAATAACTAAGCAAGTGAAATCTATCTAAAACTAAAGTAGGCAAGCTATGATTCAAAAACTGGAAGCAAATCTATCCATCCATCAATCTTTGTCAGAAGAAACTCAGATTAAAACTATGCTTTGTTCTAATTAAAAATATGTTCTAAGCTTGACTGTAAAAATATAAAAGAAAGCACAATTTATCATCTAACTACATGCAGGGTTAGTATAACGAGAGAGAGAGAGAGAGATAGAGAGAGAGAGACTTTTTAATTGCACACGGAATTAGTAAAGAAACTTGGGGTTAGTATGGAGACTTGCAAGCCTTTTATAATCTACAAAATTAACACATACTAACACATATCATCATCTAACCTGCAAAAGAGAAGTAAAACAGTAAGCTACAACAAACTAATTAGCACAATAAAAATATACATGTATAGAAAATAAAAAGAGAGCAATTTAAATTAGGAAATGAAAAATAAACATGAAGACAGTTACCACACTTCTAGTGGGCCCCCCAGCAAGTCGTGGTCACTCTCTAAAATAACACCATGACCTCAGCAGGCCAAATTCACCATAAAAATCCAAAAACGCAGTTTTGGCACTATTCTGGCAATGTGAAACTAGAAACAGAGAAAAATCGTTTTTTTCTAGAAATTCTAATGCTTATTCTACTTGGTTAACAATATAATGAGCATCCTATTGGTATTTATAATCTTACAACCCAGTTGGTCGACCACAGGAGGGTCAAACCACCTCTAAATTCAGCAAATTAGATTAAATGCATCCATAACTAACAAAACGAAGGAACGCAATGATCACCCTCTTTGGACAACTGAAATAGAGTTGTCTTGAGCTTAGTTCGCTGGAGGGGGCGATGATAAACAAAACCCATGTACTCAATTTGTCCACCACTGGCCGCCAATACCATAACCGCCAACTTTTCTTGCGTTTTTGTGCAATACTGGGTGCCGGAACGAGTGTCGGATCAAGTACCGGAACGAGTGTTGGATCAAGTGTCGGAACGAGTGCTGGACCAAGAAACATGGTGCGTTTTGCCCTGTGATAGCATAAAAACATGAATTAACTCTTGGAAACCATAAAATATGATAAATTAAACTTGATTGAATCACAAAAAACAAATTATACGTACCTCATGCCGATTGTATCATTTTACCATAAAATTCTTCAAAAAGCTCCTTTGAAAGATAAAAAACGCATATGTACATATGGAAAAAGGTGTATAATAACGTCATGAAGATGATCATATCTCGGGCCCAACAATATCAATATGAAGTCTCTCTCTCTCTCTCTCCCTCTCTCTCTCTCTCCCTCTTTGTGTGTGTGTGCGTGTTTCCAACCAAAAGATGGCACCTAGAAAGCCCAAACTTGTAGCTCAAGTAAAGGATGGTAGAGAAGACCATGTATTGGTTATCAAAGAAAATGTCATATCAATATGAATTTAGTCTCTATCCTTACTTTCCATCCATGGAAATTTTAGTTTACAATATCTAATATCCTCTTGAAAAGTTGTAGGAAAATTTGTAAGTGTATATGTAAGTTTTCCCAGTTAGTCATAATGCTTTTCAAAACCTGTTACATAGTTCAATCTAGAAAAATTCTAGCATTGTAGGTGTATATTTAACATTGTTTTAATTAGTCCATAATATTGTAATTTGGAAAATATAGTGAATTTGTCATGATGCAGGTATATTAATAATAATTTACCAATATATTATAATAAAGTATACCACTTTATTTGATCGCTTTTTAGTTTAAACTTGAATCCCATTATATAATGTCTCCATAGCTTCAGAGCCATTATAGTTGCAGCTAGCTCTAGATCATGAGTAGCATAGTTAATTCCATGCTCCCGGAGATTACATGAAGTATAAGAAATAACTCATCCTTCTTGCATTAAAATTGCACCTAGACCTTGCCTTGATGTGCCTATGTATACACAAAAGTCTTTGCCCATGTCAAGCACTCGTAGGATTGGTGCAGTTGTCAATCGTTGTTTCAACTCTACAAATGCTTCCTCACATTCATTAGTCCATTCAAATTTAACACCTTTATTTTGTAGGGTTGTGATGGGATTTGCAATTCAAGAGAATCCTTTCAAAAATCTTTTGTAGTAACCCGCCAATCCCATAAATTTGCATACTTCTTTAGTATTTTTAGGAGCAAACTAGTCAATTATAGTTCCAATTTTACTAGATCTACTGCAATACCTTCTCCATTGATGGTATGCCCTAAATATTCGATTTCTTTCTAAAAGAAGTAACATTTAGATAGTTTTCCATACACCTTATGTTCTCTATGACATTGAAGTACCATCCTCGGGTGTTCTTGATGCTCCTACTCATTTTTGGAGTAAATGAAGATGTCATTTAGGAATACTTGGACAAAATTGTCTAAATAGTTTCAGTATACACTATTCATCAAGTTCATAAATGTTGTAAGGACATTGGTCGATCTAAATGGTACTACAATAAATTGATAGAGACCAAAGGATCGCATTTGTTTGCTCTGAAACATCGACTTAAAAACTAATGCGATGAATCCATAAGAACACTCTTACCAAATCTTGTCCTGAATGCAATCTTTGGTATATCCTCCCCCTTAATCCTTAGCTGGTGGTATCCAGATCGTAAGTCAATCTTGGAAAATATTGAAGCTCCCTTTAGTTAATCAAAGAGGTAATCAATATGAGGCATGGGATACTTATTTCTAATGGTAGATTTGTTCAGATCATGGTAATTAATTCATAGCCTAAGGGTTCCATCCTTCTTCTTCACAAATATCACTGGTGCTCCCCAAGGTGATACAATAGGCCTGATCAGTCCCTAGTCAATAAGTTCCTTGAGTTGCACACTTAACTCATTAAGTTCTGAAATGGTCATCTGGTATGGTGTTTTAGATATGGGTTTTGTCCTTGGTTTCAAGAAAATGGAGAAATCAAAATCTTATATAGGGGTTAATCCTAGAAACTTTGGAGGAAATACATCATCAAACACAAATAGTATTGGATGAAACTTAGAAGAAGTTTTGTTGTCTTCAGTAATTGCCTCAAATGCATAAATCACACACCCTTTTCAACCTTCTTAGCTAAGATGAAACACAAGGTAACTTGTCTCTTAATCCCCTCAATCACTACAGAATTTCCTAGATCATTTTGACTTCTTCTTGTAGAAATATACAAGAGCTTGATGGGATTCAAATCAATCCATTCCTATCATTAAATCATAGGTTCCTATATTTGTGCTATATAATTTAATTTTCACGATGCAACCCCTAATTTAATGATACAATTATTAACCAGAGGACCTAAATATTTCTTAACCCCATATGCCATTTCTACCATCCTAAAGTCATTTTGGTAATGAGTTTTGAATCCACATCTAACTAGAGTAGAAGGAGAAATAAA
>ML800681.1:248150-280123 GCA_009831015.1 Picea engelmannii
TGAGCTAATATACTAATATAATAACATACAAAACATACATCTAAAATATATAAACAACATGGGAATAACATCCAAAACATACACCTAATAATTATTTCACAATCCAATTTATAATTAGTTGCAAGTTTCCCCCCAAAAAAATCTTAGATCTATAGATAGATTCCAATTTCTTAAAAAGATCCATGTTAACTTTGGATCTATCAAGCACCAAGATGGATCAAATCCATCAAGGTGAAAACATTTCCTCAAGTTTTGCACTCTACAAAAGGTTTACACCTCAAGGGATCTAATCCCTCTTAATGCTTTGTAAATCGAGACTTAAAATGGATCTAGGTTGGTTTTAAGTTTAAAGGTTAAGTTTGAGAAAATATTATTTCCTTTTGGTCATGTACGCAATATGAATTACCAATAGCTACTTTTAGGGGACAACAATTTCAATTAGATAAAGGAAATCAAAAGTGGATCTTTTTAACTCTTGGGTCGATAGATTCTTAAGATTTGTGGTAAAGTTAAATAAAAAATATCTTATGAAATTTATCTATAGATTTTTAAAATTATTTAGAATCTAGCTAAAATGTAGACTGGAAAAGCCATAGATCAATTCATAGATGCTAAAAACTCCTATATAAATCAAACTATGAATGGATGAGATGTTTTCTTACACTAAAGGAAATTGTCAGTCGAATTATATGGTAATAATTTCGGTACATTTAATCATCAATCCAGGTATGTAAACTTACAAAGTGTTAGGCAGGATATATGCAAAATTGACCTCAAAGTGTTTAAAACTTTTCAACTAACACACCACTCCTTAATTAACTACAAAGGAAAACCCTAAGGAAATGGTTGCTCATCTAACAATGAATATTCTAAGGTAGAATTGTAGGTTGAATACAAAGTTATGTATTCAACAGTACTCCGTTGGATTCACTTCATAAGTTAGACTGACAAATTTCATTCAGAAACATAAATAATCAAAACAGGGAACCAATAAATGCAGGCAAGGGTTCTATCATGACCAATTTCCAAGCAATGAAGAATTAATGACAAGTGTGTGCATAGATTGCAACTCTAACAACTCCTTGTTTAGAGAATCACCATCCACATTGACAAACAAGTAAGCATGAGAATCCTGTTCCAACAAGAATTAGTTTGAATCATACAAAATGAATAAAAATGCATCATCAATTAATTAACAATACAAAACCGTGTCACACCTGCTACAAGAATTGAATAATCGAAATTGCAAAATGCATATACTATGTAAGTAATTGAAACCACACTATTCTAATGCTCAAGTAAAACTAAAATAGGGCATTATTTCTGAGATGAAGGGGAATCTGCCTTCACTCAAAAGTACACCCACTGCGTAACTACAAACTCAAAATTTCAAGAATTGAACACACATAAAATTGACTTGTATTTCATAAAAACAAAGTACATAAATTGAAACAAAGTCTCGGTCTCGCTTCCCCACTATTGCTTGTTATGATCCATCTATGTCCCCTAGGCACAAATGCCTCCTATACAATAATTACATTTTAATTCGAACAAGTAATTCTTGGCATCCAATCATGTGCCAAATCCACTAAAAGATAACTAGGAAGTTACAGTATCACATTCAGACAAATCAATGAACAAAATTAAATTATGGGTTTGGTCATCTCTTTAGATTTTAACCTTGTACAATTAATTACTGCAAACAAATTCATAATAAAATAGAAAATATACAATGACACACACACACACACACACACACATTACACAAATATTTTTACCATGGAAATCCAAACCGAAAAAAAAACCAACAACATGTTTAGAGTTGCACCTCCAATCTTCTATTCATCATATTATTCATTGTTTACAATACAATATATATAGGATCTCGCGACATCCAAACCCCTAATCCATTGACTTGGATTAGTCAACAACCCTAATTCCTAAATTGGAATTAGAAAACCATCAACGAAAACCATGTGATGAAAAACCGCCAAAAATGGACGCAAAAAGCACCAAAAAAACAAAATTTCAGGGGCGATGCCCCTACCCCCCCTGCGAACCCCCCGAACAAGGGGCATTCGCCCCCTTGTGAACCTCACACACCCAACACAATGCAGACACTGGTTCTATTTGTGCAAATAATATAACACATATTACCCAACATTCTCCCACTCATTGTTTTCTTTGCATATAGGGGGTTACAGGGTTACATAGTCAACAATGCCCATAGCCAAGAGAATGTCTCAATGTTCATAGATTTTGTTAGTGAATCTGCAACATTCTTCAAAGTGTCCACCTTCATCAACAACACCTTTTTTTCTTCAACCATGTCTCTCACAAAGTGATATTGAACATCAATATGTTTTGTCTTTGAATGATAAAATAGGTTTTTTTCTAGGAAGACTGCACTCTGACTGTCACAATCTATGCTTACAACTTTTTGTACCAACCCGATACCTGAACACAATCTTTGTAACCATACTTCTTCCTTGTTTGCATGAGTGGATACCATGTATTCAACTTTTGTAGTTGAGAGTGACACTACAGACTAGATTTTGCTCATCCAACTGATTGCTCCTCCAAACAGGTTAAACATATACCCGCTTGTAGATATTCTACGATCCAAATCTCCAACCCAGTCGGCATCAACAGACCCATGTATTTCCAACACTCTGTCCAATCCCGATCTTCCTTAGTAGAAAAATCAATAACTAGTAGTGCCACACAAATACCTGAAAACCCTTTTTATTGTTGTCCAGTTCTTCTTCCTCGATTTTGACATATACCTGCTCAAAAATCCCACTGCATGTGCAAATGTCTACTCTAGTAAAAACCGTTGCACACATCAAAATTCCAACTGCACTATCATACAAAACGCGATACATGTCCTCTTCATCTTCATGTGCCTTGGGACACTAATCCACAAATAACTTTACACCTACAATAATAAGAACCTTGACCAATTTACATTCCTGCATATTAAATATCTACAATATTATCTCGACATATTTCCTATGATTTAACCAAAGTTTCATGTTTTCCCGATCTCTTTTAATTTCCATGTCCAAAATGAAATTTGCAGCACCAAGATCCTTCATGTCAAATTTAGAGGGCTATTGGGTTTTCACATCTTGGACAATCTCCTTGTTGTTTTCAATCAACAACATATCATCCACATACAAGACCAAATAAATAAGATGATCACCAATTAATTTGAAATACACACAGTGATCCACTTTTCTCCTTGTGAAGCCAAGACCCAACATATAAGTATCAATTTTTTGATACCACATCCTTGGTGATTGATTTAACCCATACATGGACTTTTTTAGCTTGCATACCAACTCTTTATTTCCCTTCACTGTAAATCCTTCTGGTTTCTTCATGAAGATTTCTTCTTCTAGATCCCCCATGTAGGAATGTTATCTTCACATCCATTTGTTCTAATTAAAAATCAAATGCAACAAAAAAAGATAAAATTAATTTAATAGAAATTAATTTAGCAACAAGATAAATAATTTCACCAAAGTCAATTCCCTCTACTTGGGAATAACCTTTTGCTACTAGCTGAGATTTTCATTTCTCCACTTTTCCTTTTGTATTCAACTTCTTCTTAAACACCCATTTGTTTCCAATGGGAATTCTTCTAGTCGAAAACTCCACTAGATCTCAAGCCTCATTCTTGTCCATTTCTGCCATTTCTTCCACCATGACCTTTTTCCAGAGTTTTCCACCCTCTAAATCCACTGTCTGCCTAATAGTTGTAGGATCATCATCAGTAATAGACAAAGAAAAATTTGAACGGAAATCAGGTGGAGTATACCTTTCTAATTTCCTTCTTTCCTGGACTGATCTCATCAATACTGGAGTATGAGGCTCTTCTTCTTCTTATTCCTGTTCTTTTGTAGAGTTTGATTCATTGTCCTTCAATTCAAACTATATTTTTTTTTGTTCTTCTTCATTTGGTAGGACTTCTTCTTTGATAACATCTTTGATTTCTCTAAATACCACATCTCAGATATACACTACATTTTTAGTTTCTGGGTTTCGAAGCTTGTAACCTTTTAGACCATCTTTATACCCAATACAGATACACTTTTCATCCCTTTTATCTAGCTTACTCTTGTTTTTCCTTGGAACATGAACATAGGCATTACAACCAAATACCCTGAGATGTGTGAGAGAGGGTTTCTTACCATTCCATACCTCGTGTGGAGTCTTGTCATCCATTGTTGATAAGGGTGATCGATTGACCATGTAACATGTAGTACCCATTGCCTCTGCCCAAAATTCTTGTCCTAACCCGACACCACTGACCATGCACCTTGTTTTTTCCATCAACGTCTTATTCATCCTTTCTGCATCTCCATTCTGTTGAGGTGTATATGGAGTAGTATTCTTATTTGGTATAATGCACTTCTTACAAAATTATTTAAATTCATTTCTGCAAAACTCTCCACCTATATTCATCTTCAACACCTTAATTCTTTTCTCTATTTGATTCTCCACAAGAGACTTAAACTCTTTAAACCTGCCAAAGACTTCAGATTTCCTCCTGAGGAAATATATCCATGTATTCTTTGAGAAATTATCTATAAATGAGACATAGTACATAGATTTTCCCAATGATGGAACCAACACAAGTCCAAACACATCATTGTTCACCAATTGTAAAATTTCCTATGCCCTCAATGCACCAGAGGGGAATCTTACACGATTATGCTTCCCATATATGTAATATTCACATAAATAAAAATCTAGAGAGTAGTTAGACATACCTTCAACCATACCTTTACCATGTAGTACTTGAAGGCCCTTCTCTTCAATATGCCTCAGTATTTGATACCACAACATAGTTTTTTCTTCAAAGATTGTAGGATTTTTTTCTTTGTAAGCTCCAATATTAGGAACAATGGAACTATTGAACCCATCGCTAATAGTGCTTCCCTACATCTTATATAGAGTTCCAATCCGAACTCCCTTCAACAACACCATTGATCCTCGAACCATCCTACATGTTTCTTTCTCAAACACTATTTGTACCCCTGCATCGTCCATTTTTCTTACATAAATCAAATTTCTGGCCAATCCTGGGATGTGCAAAACATTAGGGAGTGTTCTAATCCTTCCATCCATGAGCTTCAACTTGACTTTTCCTTTTCCTATGATTTTTGTTGTTGAGTCATCACCTAGGAAAACATCATCTCCATCATACCTTTCATATTCCCATAACCACTCTCGGTGGGGAGTCATATGAAAGGATGTGCATGAGTAAACCAACCATGCTTCGTGATCTCCATGTGTGCTTGAAGAAGACAATTGCACATCCCCTCCTTCTTCTGTGGAGGGTTTTCCTTTTGTAGAAGGAGCATCTTCATATCCCTCCCTCTCTCAACACTTTTGGATATACATTGCTTCTTGTAGTTCCCTTCTTTTCCACATCTCCAACATACCTTTACAAACTTTTCGAGAGATTTAGATCTTCCCTTAGATTTGGATCTCCCACTTGAGGACTTAGATCTTTTTCTTTCCTAGGAGTGTTCTCTTGCAAATAATGCATCTGCACTATGTCCTTCTATGTTCTTCCGCCACATCTCCTTCGACAACAAAGATGAGACTACATCATCGAAACTTAAAGTACTTGTATTACTACATATGGCCTCAAAAAAACTATCCCACGATTATGGTAAAGAACACAATAAACCAATACACTTACCTTCATCAGAAACATTAATATCAACAAATAATAACCGACTTACCATTGTATTGAAGGTGTTCAGATGCTCTATCACCGAGTCTCCATCTTTCATCCTCAGGTTATATAATTTTTTTCGCAACAACAATTTGTTTACTAGGAACTTAAACCGATACAAAGTCCCCAATCTTTTCCATAAAGACTTGGTCGTAGCTTCCCCTGACACATTCAATAATACTGTATCTGAGGGAGACAACCAGATTGTGCTCTTCTCCTTCCGATCCAACTTTTCCCAATCTTCTTCTGACACTCTTGTATGTGAAATACCTGGATCCACAATGATCCATTGATCTTTGTATAGGTATTCCATCTTGAGATTCCATAGCTCAAAAATTTTCCCATTAAATTTCTCAATCTCTATTTTTGAACTGCTCTCCATTTCTTTCCACCTGAAGAATTAATACCACAGATCTTCCACTGTAACAAGGTTTATCACATACCTGAGCCAAACCCTTAGCCACAAAGGCATCCCCCTTAAGACAATAACAAATATGATACCAAATGTAGATTTTTACCTGGTACAATTAATTACTGCAAAAACATTCTTAATAAAAAAGAAAAGATGCAATGACACACACACTCACACACATTACACAAAGACTTTTCCCTTGGAAACCCAAATCGGGAAAACCAACAACTTGTTTAGATATGCACCTCTAATCTTCTAGTTATCATATTCTTCATTGCTTACAATACAACATATATAGGATCACGTGACATGCAACCCCTAATCCATTGACCCAGATTAGTCAACAACCTTAATTCGTAAACCAGAATTAGAAAACCATCGGCGAAAACCATGTGTCGAAAAACTACAAAAAATGGACGCAAAAACACCATGACCCCCTACACGCTTGGTGCAACGCAAACACTAGTTCTAGTCGTGCAAATAATATAACACATACCCAATAATCTCGTTACGATTTCGTGCCTAAAGGCATGAAATTCCGATATACTCGCATACTACAGGATTTGGTCACTGGAAGGTTTGACCGTGATCAATGTTTTCATTTCTGGAGTTTTGGCTGATTTAGACAATAGGTATCCATGTGTACACTTTCTTCAACAAAACCCATGTCCTCAAATCAACTAGAAGGTTTGAAAAGTATCATAGTCATCGAGGCAGTTATAGGATCCCGTTGAAAACATGAATTTATGGGAAAATATTTCTTGAAGATCTGCCCATATTTCCCTGGTCATATAGTTTTTTGAGAAATTTTCCTGTGCTTTTATGCAAATTATCATATCTTGCACAAAACCCATGTCTTGGATTTTCCAAATTCATCTTCATATGTCTGGAAACGTCCTAGAAAAATTGTTTCTAGAAACAAGTTGCTACAAGAATTCAGGTAGTCACGTAGATTGCAATTCTAGTAGTCACGTAGATTGCAATTCCGGTAGTAACTAGAAATGACCAAAACCTGCTACAAATTTTAGGAGTGAGTTAGGACATCACAACATCTATTCTAAGTAATCATAAAAACACAATAATTCAACCATATTATCACTTTTATGCCTAATGAAGTTTACATGAGTGAAAATGGATGATAATAGATGAAATAGGATAATATAAGGTAGTGACGGTACAAATGTATAAAATAATCATGGAATGTTAAGCGAAATACTCCTTGAAAACCTGTCAAAATTGAGGCCCAATAGAAACACACCAAAAGTTATTTGTTCTGAAATGATGTAAATTCAAAACCCTAAAAGTTACCAAAAAAATTACAACATTCCAAGAAACAAAATATGCTCTCTTGAATTTGTTGTTGTTCATATATATATATATATATATATATATATATAGAGAGAGAGAGAGAGAGAGAGAGAGAGAGAGAGAGAGAGAGAGAGAGAGATATTTTTTTTTATGTTGTCACATACGTTATGTGACAACATCTCCCTCATATTGGGTTGTATAGGACTTTTTGGTGCAATTAAATTTCAAATTATGTCAAACTGAAATGTTTTACATGTACAGATAACATCGTTAACCAATACCTTATTTTTCATCTCCTCCTATGCACTTAGTTTTCATAATTTCATTACATCGTTTTATCTTCGTCTTTATGATCTAGATAAAGTCAAGACCAATAGAATATAGTAAAATAACCCCTTTGCAAATATTAGAATGTGATTATGTTTTCAAGAATAAGGATCATTGAGGAGTTAGAATAATTCATCATATGAAAAGTTTAATTGTCCATACTAAGTATGGAACTAGAACAAGTTTATTGGTTCATGACCTTTAATGAGATAGAGAAAACATAATTTTAGTGAAGGAAGTATTGTGTGTGTGTACATGCACACACGTATTTGTGTTCAACATACACAACATCAAGTTTTTAAGGGACATGAGTAATTCAAACTCACATCTATGGTTATCAATACTTATGGGTTTATAAAAATCATTGGCATCTTTAAATTGGTAGTTTTGGGGTTCATAAGAAAACTACAACTTTATGAAATTAAAAAAAAAATGTGGTATACAAAAATATGCCTACTTAGTGAAAATTGGCATATTTTAGGGTGTATTAATAAAATGCCAACTTCACGAAAATGATACTTATGGGATTTATTAAAAAGGAAAAACTTCGTGAATTTTTTGTTGACAAAGTTTTGGGTCTATCTGAAATATCAAATTTTATGAAAATCGATAATTTTGGGGTCTATTAAAAAGGCCAGCTTTGTGGAGATCCACAGTAGGCTAGAATCAACCCATATTTAATGGAATACATGCTGCCATGTCATGTGCCATTTTGAATACTCCAGTGATGTCGTACAAAACTATTTAGCCTAAAATTGTGAGCTTTATGCAATTGTCCCATTTATGAAACAATGACAACATTATATCTTGGGTAAGGAGATTGTCATTAATTATGACCATAACCATATGTAGTTTGATAAAAAAAATAGTACAAATTTCAAAAATCATGCCAATTGAAGTGGATGATGTCACACGCACACAGTGTGTCCAGGGTCTTTACCGACTTGGTGCAACCAAGTTTCCCCGCATTTGAGGGTCATGCAAACCACGACGGTTCTCACTTGGAAGCTTGACAACACCAAGGATACTTCGACCAGACTACACCTCTTCACTTAGAGCATACCCGTACTTTATTCTAGGCTATGAGAAAGTCACACTCCTACTTGATGTGACTCACTTGTATATTTAGACAATTTGTGATCACTATCAACACTTAGTAATTTAAGCATACAATCATAAAACAAAGAGAACACTTATGAAACATACAAGACACACTGCTTTATAGTGCGGGTGGCACCAGTGGTTCTTAACACCTGGCTTGTCTTTATTATGCGAAACAAAGTTACAATATGAGCACTATTGACTCAATTTACAACATGGGTAGAGTCGTAGAACTCGCCTCACCTCACCAAGACAAACCTCTCGTACACATATTCACCCCATCAGACTTCACTATCACAACAATATTCACACCCTTGTATTTTTCCCTAGATGTGTGCTCACCACAAACTTAACCATCTCTTCATGTCACAAGGATCCCTTCACCAATAACCCACAAGACTTCAATTCTACCTCATAGTGTGCCTCTTGTGTCAAGATTTCACTGAATCTCCTTGTGCACCCCCACTCTTGGCTAGTTTTCATCCATCTCTTCCTCTCCACCTGAGTTGTAGTCTTCGCCCTTCACTTCAATTGTTGAGTCTTTGTCCCTTTGTCGCATATCTCTTGGCTTGCTCCACATTTGTCCATATATACACCTCATGATGCCCTCCAACCACCACGACCATCAGGTGGACCATCGTGTCTATCTGTGGTGGGGGTTGAGTTGACTCATAAGTCACCACATCCAAGATTCATCTTTGTCATCATGGGCATACTTGGAATTTTGGCTTTATCCAAGAAAACCAAGAAACATGCGTGCAGGAGTGGAACTACCTTGGAAAATATAAGAACGTCATGCCCCAAGACCAACACATGATCATCCAATGGAGCAACCATCAAGTTCCAATTTCCAACTCTCAAAGATGTGGAGTGAACCACCCTAACTACTGGTTCCACTACTAAATTGAACACCCTGTACATGGTCATGTTGCTATTAGGCTTACAAGGGAGTGACTTCATGGTCCACTCACTCAGAAAGTTGTGGGTCACATCGGTGTCCACCAAATTATCCACTTGCACCCCACTCACCATCACATCCACAAAGAAAAGTCCTTCTCCTTCAACTTGTGAATGGTGTGCACAACCTTTATCTTTGAATTCGTCTAGACGTGCTACCAAAGCGTCCACTGCTTCCAACATCTCCTTTGAAGGTGCATGCCTTTGGAATGCTTCCACTGTGGTGGAAATCTTCTCTGCCTGTTGCACTTGGTCTCATTCCAACCATTCCAACTTAGTCTTCATTGGATAGTCTACTACGAAGTGGTTTTTGTTGCAAAGAAAACACCGAACAAGTCTTCCTTTGCGATCAAGCAGATTCTTCCTTGTTGTGATGTCTTCTTTTCCTTGGGAATTGTCCTTGTTGAGCAACCCCAACCTTGGCATCTTCCTAGACTCGGTTCCATCCAAATTGAATTCAAGTTACGGTTTAGATTCAAATGAATTTCTATAGAATTCATTGAATTCAAGTGAGGTTTTAGATTCAAGTGAATTTTTTCATGAAAGACATTATTATTTTTATTATTCTAGCTAATAGAATTTGATTTGTCAAGTACACAATTATAAATTTTGCAGGAAAACTTTACGTCAATGAGGTTAAGGAAACATCATTAGGATTTTGTGTCTCTGGATGATATGACAAGAGACCAACAAAGTGTCCTTGATATATATGCATATATATCTCTGTTGGTTTGTTGTCATATTTTTATTGAAGTGTTTTTATTGAAGTGGAGTGTGTTGACTATGAATTAAATCACATGTTGTTTGTTGTTGTTGAATCATTGGCTCAGCCACTAGGTTTTAGGGCTATATTTCAAAAGCAATTAGATTCTTGTTAAACAAAATATTGCAACTTATGGTATTGTTATAGTAAGGAGTGAAATCCTTACTCCCCAAGCAACTATAATTTCCATATTCGAAGCAAAACAAAGGTAAACATAAGTAAATCCATCGCGAAATTAATTTATAGGAAGATTACCCACTTTTAAAGGGCTTCTTGCTATATTTCATGAGCAATGTGTTTCTTGTTAAATTTATGGTATTATTATAAAAATCTTGCAACTTATGGTATTATTATAGTAAGGCGTGAAATCCTTACTCCCAAAGCAACAATAATTTCCATATTCAAAGAAAAACCAAAGTAAACATAAGTAACTCCATCGTGAAATTAATTTATAAAAAGATTACCCACTTTTAAAGTATTTCTTAAAAAATCAATATTTTAATATAATTTAAGATTAAGTAATTAGAGAAAAGAAAATAATGTGAATTCCCTTAAGATGCTACAGAGAGGATGAAAAATCAATCGTGAATTTCATTTTCTATTTACATAATACTTAATAATTGTACTAGCTCTTAATATTTTGAGAGACAAAAGAACATTAAAGTTAACCTTATAATAAATTTAATATCATTAAACATAGTATATGACCATCTCAACCTGTAACCATCCCAACTTGTAATTTAAAAAAAATTAAGATAACATAGATCATCAGGGTCAAACATGTACATGCGTAAATTTACTTTGGTGAGATATATGTGTCTAACTTCGATAATGTTATATTTTGATATTATATCTAAGTTAATAGAATTATGTAAAATATTTTTCTTTATTAAAGAGACATCTCATAAATTCTAATAAAGCTTAAGTGTTTTTTATCCAATAAACATGTGAAAGAAAGTTTATTTAATATTACCTAATACTTATAATATTTTAATTTTAATGTTTTGATAAAAGAATTTTTTTTTATTATATTTTAATTTTAATGTTTTGATAAAAGAATTTTTTTTTATTGAATTTGATTTTATAAAAAAAAAAAATATTATTAAACATTGCATATGACCTTAATAATTCTGATAACATACTAGAAAACTTTAATGAACCTCAAATTACTAGAGAACTTCTCATAATAATAATAATTTTACCTAATAAAACGTTAATAATCTCAACTTACAAGAAAACTTTTTATAATAATAATAATTCTATCTAATAATAATAATGAACCTCAACTTAAAAAAAAAAAAATCATAATAATGCTATCTAATAATATTTAATAGACTTCTCATAAATTATATATTAAACCTTAATTGTTTTTATTCAATAGTTATGTATTACATAAAACTCAAGTCAATGATGAATACTTAATTATTGTATTAACTCTTAATGAAAGAAACTTCATTGAACTTGCCTTAATAAAATTACTATCTAATAATATTTAATAGACTTCTCATAAATTATATATTAAACCTTAATTATTTTTATTCAATAGTTATGTATTACATAAAACTCAAGTCAATGATGAATACTTAATTATTGTATTAGCTCTTAATGAAAGAAACTTCATTGAACTTGCCTTAATAAAATTATTGATACTATTAAACATTGCATATGATATTAGTAATTCTAATAACACATATAAGAGACTTCTCATAAATTCTAGTGTGTTTCAATTGTTTTTCATCCCATGGGCATTTGAGGACAACTCCAATTAGTGTGAGATCATATAGAGTTGCACCATCTTGACATGGACTTTAAACCCAATGTTTAGCTTGACAATTTATTGGACTTTAAACCCAATGTTTAGCTTGACAATTTATTGTAGTGGAAATTTTTTGAAATGCAAATTAATTTTGAATTAATGTAGGTAGAGGTTGTAATGTAAAAGGTGTAGTTTAAATGTTTTATATTTTATATTTTTGTTTGTTATTATTATTGGAATTAGCAAATTAATTATTCGTGAAATTTAATTTTATATTGTTTAAATCATGTTTTTGAATGTATAAATTTATTCAATATCCTAAAAAACGGGCACCTAATATATGTAATCTAAACCACTAAATTCTGCAATTCTATCCATTTCTTTTATTTCTCACCGAATTTTGAACAAAAATCATTGAAAAAAGTGACTACGTCATGCAAAAGTTAGCACTGAGATTATCTGGATTGTAGATTCTAGCATTTAATGAGCATGGAGAGAAGTCAATTGTTGACTTTGCTTCATGCCCATTGGATGCCCCAAATCTGCAATCAAGATCAGGCAACCTGAGAAATGGGTTCCATCCAGGTGAATGTATCAATTGAATTTTTGGTATTTGTTTTAAGCATTCTATCGTTTTTTTTAGGGCATATTTTCTGACCAATTTTGCCCAGAATCCGATCAAAAATTGTTGGAGTTGCAGATTTGAGTTTTTAAGTTTGTACAATATGAGTGCTCTATGGATTTTTCAGGGCATTGAATTCATTTATGCATTCAAAAATGTAATTTAAACCACTGAAAATTGTGATTTCACCAAAAATTAGATGACCAAATTTCAGAGATGGTTATTGGAAAAGGCCAAAAAATTATGGTCAACATTTAATTTGCATAAATTACTAAAACCTTAAAATGTTTTTCAATTGTATTGTTGCTAAAAAACAACGCATTATTAAAAAAAAATGAATTCAAGTTACCGTTTAGATTCAAATGAATTTCTATATAATTCATTGAATTCAAGTGAGGGTTTAGATTCAAGATTCAAATGAATTTCTATAGAATTCACTGAATTCAAGTGAGGGTTTAGATTCAAGTGATTTTTTTAGTGAAATATATTATTATTTTTATTATTTTAGCTAGTAGAATTTGATTTGTCAAGTACACAATTATAAAATTCAATGAGATTAAGAAAACATCATTTGGCTTTTGTGTCTCCAGATGATACGACAACAGATCAACAAAGTGTCTTTGATTACGTCGATAGGCATCCCCCTATTGGAATCAATGGTTTAATGAGCCTTTTAATTACAAATTTCAATCTTATGGGTTACAATGAAAGATGTTGGCATATTCTTCGTCTTACACTCAAATCAATGAATGAGATTTAATGTTCTTAACTTCATTGCATTTATGAATGTGTATGTTTCCTTGTTTACTTTTTCACATTTACTTAATATGATTAAAACATTACTACGCTATCCACTGATTTCCATGTTTAATAATTAATACGTATAGAAAAATTAATTGCCATGACCATTTTTTTATGGTTGTGAAGCATTGCCAGGTTTAGAATTCCAATTAATGGAGTTATGGTTAAGTTGGACACATGTTGCATGCCAGGTTCAATCTTCAATCTTCAGAACCATTAACTGAACCGTTAACAATATATGAGCATTTCGATCCTTTGTCCTCAAGAGGGCTGTCAGTCGTAGGATTCTATCAATTAATAGTAATTGTTTCAATTAACACGCAAGGTAAAGAGTCTACATTTGAAAGCTTCATGCTTGGATTCTAGACATGATTTTATTTTATAAAATCCTAACCCTCGGCATTGCAGGTTATGTTTTGTTCTAATCTGAGGTGTTCCTATTCGAGGTTTCCACAAATGATGAAATAGAAGTTTCGATTGATTTCAATAAGCAGAGAGTATTTCTCTAAGTTGAGGTTTAGTATGTTTTGTTGCTCATATTTTCAACATGGTTATCAATGCTCTATCCCATTAATTGCAGACTTCAATTCCAGTTCCATTTTACTGTTATTTTTTTAGATATGCTCTTTGAAGCTCCAAAAACCCTAATCCTTTTATTTCAACAATTCCCCCTAATTTTTTCAACCTAACAATGAGGGTTTGTTTCTTTTCCGATCTCAGATTTCTATATGAATGGTAATGTGATTTCTATGGATTTTTATCAGTAGATAAATCATATCTCTCATCCTATTCGTGTCAAAGTACACTAAGGTTTTTCTACCTTTCTTTCCAACTACTACATCCAAATCATGTCGAGGCTATTAAAATGTTGAAACCAAATTAGATACGAGGTATGTATGGATCTCTTAGTATTATCCTTTTTGGATCATTTATTAAAGTATTTCATTATTAATTATTTAATTGGGCGGGGGTTTCAGGTATTGAGTGGGAGACATCCCAGAATGCCATTATTAATTATCTTAGGTTCTATTGATGGTTGACCCAAATAACGTGTGACTTTTCTTGCACTGATGTAATATCCAGATCCCCAATAGAATCGACTTTGGCTTGGGAGCTTCTCAGTTGATTATGTACTTGATTTTATAGAAAGTGAAATTCTAAGAGAGAAATAACTCAAAACCTCTTACACAAAGATATGAATTCTTGATAAAATATTGATATATTGAAATAAAATATATAAGTTAAGGTATACGGGTTATGATTATTAGGGTTAGGGTTGATTAATGTAGTTATTATTAATATAAAGAGTGTTAGTTATGTTAGTTATTATTAGTTAATAATAATTGTTAATATTATTAATAATATTTTAATTGACAACTATGAATTGAGTTCCTTTGCATATATTGAAATAAAATATATAAGTTATGATATATGAGTTAAAATATATAAGTTATGATTATTAAAATTAGGGTTGATTAATATAGTTATTATTAATATAAAGGATGTTAATTTTGTTAGTTATTATTAGTTAATTATTATTATTATTATTATTATTATTAATATTTTAATTGATAAGGATGAAATGAATTGGTTTGCATATATTGAAATAAAATATATAGGTTAAGATAAATAAGTTAAAATATATAAGTTATAAGGTTAAGATAAATAAGTTAAAATATATAAGTTATGATTATTACAGTTAGAATTGATTAATATAGTTATTACTAGCAACAACCACTTTTTTACATTAAAAAAATATAAAAAAAATATAGTTGTTAGTATATATATAATATGTATGCAGATATATCGAAAGACACTGTTGCACTTCCAAGTCTTTTTTTCAAACAAATCCATAAAGAAACATGGGTAAGACTGATTGGGTGATATACAAAGTATGAAAAAACGGCAAAGCAGATGTGAAAATTAAGAGAGACGTGTGATTCAGCAGAGACGGCAAAGCAGATGTGAAAATCAAGAAAGACGTGTAATACAAATCAATTTATGAGTTGAGGTATTTTGTTCGCTGTGGTATTACTGCCAGGTTTTACTCATTGGTTTGGTGGTATTACAGCCTGGTTTTACTCACTGGTGAACTGTGAGGTATTTAGTTTGGTGCTGAGAATTTCAGGTTGTGGCGGTGGAGATCTGGTCCGAACCCCAGCGACCACAATAATGCCTTCTGAAAGGTTATAAAAATACTATCAACTCTGTACGCCCACCGTGGGGCTCGAACCCACGACCACAAGGTTAAGAGCTAGACGGGCAATGGTGTCTCTTAGAGCTGAAATAAAAGATACCAGAATAAAACTGAAAAAATAAACTAAATTAAGTTGATAGAAAAATCTTTTTTGTTTAGTTTGATCACAACGTTGTGTTATCAATTTATTGTACAGTTGTCGATATGTCCGAGTGGTTAAGGAGACAGACTTGAAATCTGTTGGGCTTCGCCCGCGCAGGTTCGAACCCTGCTGTCGACGTAATTATTTTAATGGACAATATTTCATATGTTATTTTTTTCCATACTCCATATTGATATTATGCATAAGGTTTAGTAGTTAAGGAGGCAATGGATCTGGCTCTAGGTATCTCGTTGGAGAAAGAAAGGAGGCCATGTTCAAGTCTGGTTTCTTAAACAGAAGATGTAGATTTTTGAGTTTCAGGGTCCCTGTTGATTCATTTCTGGACCAATTGGAATTCAAACAAAACAGTCAAGAAGGAGACAGTAAGAGAAATCGTAAGAAGAAAGGGAAAGAAAAAGTTACAGCAGAAGGGTTTAACAATAGGCTGGAATTCAAACAAAACAGTCAAGAAGGAGACGGTAACAGAAATCGTGAGAAGAAAGGGAAAGAAAAAGTTACAGCAGAAGGGTTTAACAATAGGCTGCAGCAGCTACGGTAAGAGCGATTTTTGTGAGCCCCTGTTTATGGTCGAATGTTTGTTATGATGTAAGCGTTAGACGAGCGAAATGAAAGGATGTGTTTTGGGCTAGCTATAGATCTCAGGAAGCTTACTTAAAACCATATGGATTTTGTGTGCTGCCTGCCTTCAATGTGTCTCAATATTTTATCCTTTTATGCCATTTTTGAATAATGTAGGCAAAAAAAAAATATGATGATATTGAGTTCTAATAGGTATTGAGAGCACATAACCCCCTAGCAGACTCCAAGGCCAATGAAGTAGTGGAAATTGAAAAAACAAATATGGCCCATAAATTGGGGGGACTTCTAACAATCCATCTGCCATGACATTTACATTTGTTTGAAAGAAACCTCATTAATGGACACAAATTAGAGTGGCATGTAGTGCACTACGAGGTGGGGGGAGGGATGGGCATTAATACCCCACAGTGAAGAGTACCATCACTTCACATTTCATCTGCGTCAAATTTTGTTATTGCTTTCAGGATGGAATGGTAGGGGTAAATGTTATTTAATGGCATAGAATGTAGGTTCATAGTCTCTTCTATGTGTGTTTTATATGTGCAGTGAGATGTCGGAAGCTGAGGTATGGAGTTATTGTGCCTAGAGTTTTTGGTGATCCTCCCTCTTGGGCTTGCATTGTATGGGTTGCTCATTGGGAATCAAGCTAGGGTTCCTAAGGCATCTAGTGGAGAGGAATTTGTTTAGTCCATATTTGGGAGTTGGTTTAGTCTCTAGTGGAGTGGAATTGGTTAAGTCTCTTTTAGGGCCATGGATAGTTACCACTTTGACTCATACCATTATGCCCTTTATGAAAAAAGAGACCCAAGGAGGGGTTTGAGTATATGCAAGTGCTAAGTTACTAAGACTTAGGAGGCCATGTCTTTATCTATCTAAAGGTGGGAAGGTTGGAAATGAGACTAGGAATATAGAGTAGCGGTGGAAAACTAGGAGATTAATATGCATGTAATAATCACTTCCAAGTAGCTCAAAGGTCACAAGAAAAAGGAAAATGATTTCATGGCATATGGAGAGCATTTAGAAAAAGTATGCAATTTTGGAAGCCAACTTCAATTCCTTAAAAGAAAAAGTATATGAGGTATAGGGTCATTTAGATATGAAGCTCTTAGAGGTAAAGAGGAAGATATAGTGCAACAAGGTCAAGGGATGGAGTGTAATATGGACACAAGACCTATTGACCAAATAACCAACCCTTAGGGTAGTGCTAAGCATGAAGCCCTCATTGGGCTTGAGCTAATATATTTTTGGTTTTATTATGTTTTGAAAGTAGTTTTATTGTTGAATCATTTCACTAAATAGTATACAAGTATAGTTTGTAGGTATACAACAAGGACAATAGGGCTAGAACATCTACTAAAAACCAATTTCTAATTTTGGGAGATTTATGAAGTATTTGAGACAAGACTACTCTTTTTACCTTATATTACCTTGCTATCTTGTTTAGTTGCAACCAATATACAAATTATACACATTCTTGTTTAACAAAAAAAATTAACAAATGATAATATCATTCAATTTTTTTTTTGCTAGCATGTCTGTTACCTACGGGACTCGCCTGTGATCTAAGAAATCGTGACCCATGGGCATCTAAGCCATAAAAATCACCCAAGGATTGCACCTTGTTTGGGCCACACCGACCCTTAACATTGCTAGATTTTTTTGGATGTCTCTTCTCGACTACCACGAGTTTCGAACCTTCGTTGCCTTACAGAACAAAACCCTCAAAATCCAATCGTGCTAGTGGGATTTGACTTAAAAGATGAAGGACATGGGGTGAGCTTTGATCCACATATGTGTGCACGATTCACGATATCATTTATTATAATATCTCTAGGTGCAACCACACATTCGACCACTACCTCAAGGTGCCCACATGGCTTTAGGCTAGGCCCTCATGAGAATTGAACCTTGCCCAATGGTGAAAAAATCCTCGCTTTCCAACATTGGATCCAACCCCTTTGGGATATAATATCATTAAACTACCCATATATATTTTACATAATTATTTATCTCAATGATATATCATCGATTATAGTATGTAAAATTCAAAATTTCAAACTATAATATAAAGATTTCAACATTTTTAATGACTACTATTTTAACCCTCCTATAGACAATTATAACACCCTATATACAAACCATTATATAGACCATACTTTAGACCTAATTTTCAACCACTATTGTGAATCTTAAATTATATAAGAAAATAACTACTCAATTTAGGTCAAAACAATTCCTTATGAAAAATAGTCAAAACTAGGACAAATTTTCGCCATAATTAGTACCAGTGGATATACAACAATAAAAAAATATGTTTTAATGTCACTGTGACTAAGTTTGGGTTAGTCGGATATTAATCGAGCTATGTTATTTAATTGTTTTCATGTTTCTTATGTAATTGAATGCTTCAAATAAGGCATTGTATTAATTTATTGATATTAGTATTTGAACACGTATTGTGTTTTGTTTGATCACTCATTTGTTTTGTTTGATCAATCATTTGTTTGGTTGTGAGTCACTATTGATGAAGCTAGAAAAATAAAGTGAATCCTTACTTACATATTTATTTCCCTGATTGTTTCCATTTGGTGTTTTTCTTGCAATACATTCTTACTAAAATGCCTCCAAAACAACAAATGACAAGGAGAAAGGTGGATCAATCCAATAATAGAAGGAAGACCCAATGCAAACTTGAACTACCTCAATAGGAAACATGTAACAATTACGCACACACATGTATATACATAAATACATACATGTGTATGTGTATTTTTTCCTAAAACAAAACACATATTTTTCCATTATTAAAAGAAAAATATATATTGTATAAATAGTGACCATATAGGCCTCCATAATTTTTAGAAAGAGGAGGATTTGACCATCCTATTAAAAAGTAACCCTAAGACTATTATTGACCTTGGCTCAAAAATTGATTAACCACTAATTAGTATATGGATTAAAGTTTTAAAAAATGGAAGATGATTTATACATATCTAAAAACACCAATGAAAAGCTTAAAAAAAATTGGTTGAGAGGGAGGGCCTTGAAAAAATGGAAGACATTTTATACATATCTAAAAACACCAATGAAAAACTTAAAAAAAAAATGGTTGAGAGGGAGGGCCTTAAAAAAATGGAAGACGGTTTATACATAACTAAAAACACCAATGAAAATCTTAAAAATAATTGGTTGAGAGGGAGGGCCTTCTCCGAGTCTCTAGAGTATTTTGTCACCAAGAGGGAAACATATTCTCTATCACATCATCTCTTTCAAAGACTTTATAGTAAGTGGTTGTGCTCCCTCATCACATGTTTTCATGAAGCTGACTCAAATCCTTCCTACGACTCCCTTTCTCTCTAAATGATTGCATGCATATTTAAGTTACAATTTCTAATCATGCCATTTAGCCAAGATATTTTCAATTTTGAATCACTAAAGATCTACAGTTCCTTGACTCCATGTTCTTGTGCTAAGGGCATGAGAACGACAACTACCTTGAATTATGCAAAATTATTTTTCCTTGTTCGTAAATCACATTGAAATTGCAGTTAAAAAGTACCATTTAGGTGAATGGTGCCTCTTGCCTCACTATTACAAGTATTTTTCTAAGAAGCCCCATCAACATAGTTTTTGTCTCTTTTAGAGACCTAGGGTTTGAAAAAGATGTTCAACAATGGTCCACAATAGTCTCAGTATGCTAACATATTCAACCTTGTAAAGGAACAAGGTCTCACCAAAAGCATGATTGATACCTGCCAACTAATTGATGTGCAGAGTATCAAACATTTAGTTTGGGTGTGGAATCCATATGTTAACCTTTAATTGCATTCATTAAAGCTAACACGATTTAAAGCACACACAATAAAAACAACAATGAAGATATCATCAAGATGCATCACAAACATATACACATGAGTAGGATAGCCTTCCATTATATTAAAAAGATTCATATTAGAAAAATTTTGAGGTCTAAAATGGGTCTCCTAAGGAAAATAATATAATAATAGTTAAAATAATAAAATAAGGGTTATGAATTTCCAAAGGGAAAGAAAGAAAACCACGTTTTCAATAGTATTTTCAACTTAACTCTTTATAGGTTCACTCAAATTCAAGTGTAGGCACTCATTAGATGTAGAATTAAATTCCACATCTAACAAGCACACACTATGCATACTTTTGATAGACCCATAGTTAAATTAGAAATACAAGGGGGTATTTCTTTTTGCACGGTGAGATCAAATGAAAATATAAGAAAAAAATATGTTTCTTGAAAAAGAAACACCTTTTTTTTATGTATTTTTAGTTTAATTCACCGTGGGTCTATCAAAATTCTGTAGAGTGGCTAATCATTGAATGTGGAATTTAATTCCACATCTAACTAGTGTAAGTTTTAAACCTTTGAACTGAAACAATGAAGACATATTCTTAAGCAAAATAAAAAGAACAACAATGGTATACACATAGTACATAGAGATTTACCCCGGAAACCCTTAACCGAGAAAACCGACAAACCTTAGAGCCACACCTCTAGCTTCTTCATTATATTAACTTCACCGCTCATAATACAATATATAGGTATTTCACAACATCCAAAACCTTCATCTATTAACTCGGAATAGATTACAACCTTGATTTCTTAACTGGAATTAGGTTACAATGGGTCGAAAACCCAAAACAGGGAAAAAGCGAACCAAAAATATCTCAAAAAGTTTGGTCAGAGGCTCATGCCCCCCTATGAACCCCTGGCACATAGGAACAATGTGTGGATATAGCCATGCAAATAATATAACACATTCCCAACAACGTGTGCTTACACTTGATATTTAAGTAAACCGATAAGGAGATAAGTAAAAAATACAATTAAAAAATGAATTTTTTTTCTTTCGTTATGAAACTATTTACCCTTATGGTTGACATCATCATATTAGATCCTATTGGTTTTTTTTAAAGTTGATGTTGATAACACATTTTTTGTTTTGAGGTTTATTTTTTACCTCAAAATTTTTCTAATTTGAAGACTTGCACCTAGCTCCAATCGCAATCGTAAGCACATGCATCAACAAAAACGACCCTATAGAGGAAAACATGTTGATGTTGAGACTTGAAACTTGGTGGAGACAATAGAAATGCCCCTCTTTCACCAACTTGACAAGCCTCTGTTGATAATGATATCAAATTATAAAGAAATAAGGATAAAAACATGAAAAAAAAAATTATAAAACCAAACAACTTTGAAGATTATTTAATTAGGAGAGAGGAGGAGTACTATGAAGATCTCATGGACAAGATTTACTTGGAGTTGTGGACAAAGGTATGTAATAGAAGCAAGATTTCAATACAAAGTCTTTGAATATTGGTTTGTCGAGTAAAGTAGAACATCATGTGAGATTGCCCACTATTTAAACGTTTGGTTATGACTAAGCAAAGCATTGTATAAATTTGGTTTTCATTGTTTATCGATGTTGTTTTGTGGATGTTTTGTTGGTCACTTTTCTCCAAGTGTCTTAGTGTACAAGTTCTAAAGTTGATGCGATAGCATCCTCCCTCACTCTAACCCCAACTAGCAATGCAATTTTAGTGTCAACCTTGAGGGTTGTCTTTGTCTTGTGGTTGTTATCTATATGTTGTTATAGGTTGGCATATTTTATTCCACATTAATACTCTTAAGCAATTTAAATAAATTCCATTTTGATTGTTCATGAAAATTGTTAAGAAATATCCATAATTTTGTTTTATTTAGAATATTTAGATAATAAATAACAATGACACCATAGGAAAGGGAAATCTTACAAACTAAGGTAAAGATATTGCATGATCAAGAAAATTTTGAATTTCTCTTAAAAAGTGCATCGGTTGGAAACCAAAAGACAGTGTGACATAAGCAAAATTTTCAAATTGTTCAAACGAACGCAAATCTCATGGTCATACAAGGTACTAAATTTCAATGTAATACAATTGTTGCAAATTCTCAATCACGGACATGTAAATACATAGGATCCCAACATCCCATATTCCCAACACAATGTTAATTACACAAATACTTGAACTTTAAATGTGAACATGGTAGTAAGATGCACATGTTACTAGAGTGAATGTAATAATACTGCCCGTTTTGAGCATTTTAGTTAAAATAATAGTTATTTATTTACTTTTTAAGACATGAAGTCGCATGTTTGATGAGCAATTGAAGTCAATTTAGGCCTTCAAGTTTTATTATTTTTGTTACAAGTTTGGATGAATAATTATCCCTCACCCTAGTAACTAAAAAATGGTGTCTATGTTTTTATACTCCTAAGTTGATGCACACAAACACAACCCATTATATCTTTTATAATTTTCATAGGAAACTAAAATTGTCATTGGTGATTTCAATTGTTGTTTCACAAGGATCCCATTTTCTAAAATTGTTTGGGGTTTACTATTTAAAAGGACATGGTTAACTAATAGATAGGAAGGTCTTATGAAGTTTATCAATCTAATACTTTTGAAGGAGGATAATATACAATATTCAAGATTGATAATGTCATCAAGTGGAACATTGTGTTTAACAAAACCAACACAATCTATCATTATTTAGGGAGGAGGCCGATTTAAGAAAAGTGGGGTATGGATTTAGCAATAATGGCTTTGAAGGCTTCCTTCACACCTGATCTAGGTGGATATCGATGACCACCCACCTCTTCCAACTAGCTCACATACAGTTTTCATCTTGGCAGTTTTTTTCTAGATTTTCAGGTCCTACACTTACGGGGCCATTTTGAGGCCCTAAACATCATTTTTTGGGCTCTCCACAATCACACTGCAAACAATGTCAGAGTGTGATGGAAACATTTGTAGTCCTCGGATAGACCTTTTCAACAAGCTATCGTGCGCATACAATCAATATTATATGCAAAAGTTATGACCCCAGGAAGTTGATGTACCAACTTACCCCATCGGGGCCCACATGACTTTTGGCGCTTCATCTCCTAGGGTTATGTTTTTGGATGTTGAGGGTTTTCTGATTACTTCTTGATGTTAAAAAGGCATAGAGGCCTCCTTGTAATGTGCTCAGGAGAATGCGTGTAGCTTCCACATCTCTTCTTACAGATTAGCTGCCACCATTTGAGCAAGATTGTTTCATTATTCATTTTACAGTTTCAACATATTTATTTATTGAATAGAAGTTAAGTTTCATTGTATCTTTGTTATTGTTCTTTGTATATCTATGTTAATGTTAAATATCTGTGTTTCATTTCATTCCTCTCATAAATCTGGGTCAATGGTATCAGAGCGGTTTGCTCTTGATTTGTTTCTTTGTGCATGTCCCCAACGAGGTCAAGGTATAAGCAATTGGGACTCGAACCAATTGATCCTTTGCAAGATCAGCCTCATCAAACCCAATGATTGCCCATGGGGGAAGAAAAGAGAGACGATGGGGAAAGATATCCCTTTAAACTGTTGCTTGAGGAAGCCCTCGCACGACAGAGGAAGGATATGATGGATAATTTTGTGCAAATCCTTCGACGACTTCCAACAGGAGATGCATCTTCCTAGAGTAGAGGTGCCACCCCCCTCAAGGTACAAATCAGTTTTGATATTCCTATATTTGAAGGTAAAATAGATGCGAATGTTGTAGACAAATAGTTAAACCTTCTAGAAGGGTATTTTTTTGTCCGTACCTTTTCTGATAGAGAAAATATTACATTTGCACTCCTTAAGGCCATCCCCCATGTCAAAGATTAGTGGGATAATTTTTGTGAGAAAAAGGAAACAGAGGAATCTACATTATTTGTAGTTGTACCCACTTAGGGTTGTTTTAGGGATGCTATTAAAAATAAATACTACCATGTTGGAAGTTATGACAACTTATATACAAGATGGACCACACTGCAACAAGAAAGGGACCAAACAGTTCCAAAGTTCACCAATGTTTTCAATACCTTGTGCACCAAGCTAGGTATCAAAGACTCTGAATGAAATTTGGTTCTTAAGTACCACAACAGTATGCATAGATACATCTAAACAAAAATGGATTTTCTTGACATCTCATCCTTGGGCATGGCCTATCGATATGTTGTCAAAATCGAGAAGAAGCTTAAGCAAAAGACGTGACAATTTTGGTCTACGAACCCCTCACAACAGAATCAGGGAAAAGGCGACCCCAACCCATAAAAAAAAGGGAAGAGAAATGATGGACAACCTCATGACAACCAATCTAAACTACAAACAAACAAGGAGAGTGGGAAGACAAAGAAATACATTGGAAAGTGGTGCGAGTTCCATAAGAGCCCCTGACATAACACCATTGAATGCCACTCAAAGAAGTCATTGGTGTTCGAGGTGAAAGCCTCTAAATCAGATGTGGGCTCCGACTCTAAGTCAAAACTAGAAAAAGGGAGACAGATCAATGACATAGAACCCAACGCCATCATTTATACCACCAAGGTACAACCAAGTGAGCCTAATGAACCAGAGGAAGGTGAGTGCCTCTTTAATTCACATATATGGGTGAAGGATACTCTGTTTCACTTCATCGTTGATAGAGGTAACCAGAAGAACATCATCTCAGTGGAAGTTTTCAAGCGGTTAGCTCTGCGACAACACCGCACCCATAGTTGTACATCATCGGATGGCTCCACCAAGGGAGCAATCTCCATGCCATCCAACATTGTCACCTTCCCTACAACTTCAATCCATTGAAAGATGAGATATTGTGTGATATCACCCCCCTTGAAGTTTGTGATGTTATTTTAGGCCAATCTTATTTATGGAAAAGTCATAGTGTATATGAGTATAGGCCTCGTAGTGTTATTATTACTTTGGACATGAAATTGCATAGGATACCCGAGGTAGTCCCACCTACTGTCATTTCCTTGATCTTTGCCAAGCAATGCAGGAAGGTCATCTCTCAAACTGTTAAGTTTCTCTTCTTCGTGATTCACGCTCAAAGTGAGCGAAAAGTTGCATCCACATCCATGGCCTCCGTGACATGTCTCTCCATGCAACATAAGCAAATGGATACAGTCGTGGAAGAATACAAAGACATATTCTCCTCAGTGGTACCTCTGAACTATCAGTTCAAGCACTCAATCAATATGACCCTCGGTGCACCACTACCCAATAGGCCAGTCTATCGCTAATCTATATCAGAAAATGAGGAAATCAAGAGTCAGATCCAAGATTTGCTCGAAAAAATGCACATATGACCAAGATCATCACCTTGTGGAAGCCCAATCATTTTTTTGCAGAAGAAAGACGAGACCTAGTGACTTTGCATTGATTACCAGGCCCTAAATAAAATCACAATCAGGAAATGATAACCAATTCTGTGAATTGACGATCTCCTTGAACAACTCAAGGGGGTCAAATACTCTAGTAAGATTGATCTGAAGATCAGATACCACCAGGTCCCAATAAAGCAAACCGATGTATGGAAGGTTGCCTTCAAGTCTAAAGAAGGTCTTTTTGAATTGTTGGTCATTCCCTTTGGCTTGACAAATGCCCCAGAAAATTTCATGAGGATGATGGATGATATATTGTGGCCTTTCACCAATTATTTTGTGGTGGTGTATTTGGATGACGTCCTCATCTTCAACAAGAGTTGGGCGGAACATTTGTTGCATATTCAACAGGTTTTGCACACTGTGCGGCAACACAAGCTATATGAAAATTTGGAAAAAATTTCCTTCGACATGAACATGGTCCAATACCTAGGTTTCATTGTTGATGAGCATGGGGTGCATGTCGATCCAACCAAAATCCAGGTCATCCGTGACTGGCCAGCCCTGACCACACTCACTGAGCTTCAGAGCTTATTAGGCCTTTCCAATTTCTATCGCATGTTTGTGTTGGGATTCTTCCACATTGCATGAGCCCTTAGACAAGTGAACAAGGGTGGTGGCAAGGAAAAATTCATTTGGGGCTAATCGCAATATAAAAAATTCGATAATTTGAAGCAACGCCTATGCTCAACCCCGATGCTTTCATTACCCGACCTACAACAACCTTTTGAGATTGAGACAAATGCTTCAGAATATGTTGTGGGTGCATTTCTCACTCAACATGGACATCTTGTGGCCTATCATAGTGATAAACTATCAGATATCGTTTGTAAGTACCCCACTTATGAAAAAGAAATGTACTCCATTGTACAAGCCTACTTCCAGTTGAGGAATTACATTCTTGGAAAGGAGACAATCATCCAAACTGATCATAATCCTTTACAGTTCATGCAGACACAAGGAAAATTGTAGAATGACTGCCATCATAAGTGGTCCACATACTTGCAATATTTCCATATCAACATCAAGTATAAGATAGGGAGCACCAACTGCATCACTGACTGCCTCAGTTGACCTCAAATTGAATCACTAACCACAATGCTACACTCCTATGGACATGAGACCTCTAGATGGCCCCAAATCTACGAGAGATATCCTAATTTCACCACTACCTACCATATGTTGGGCACAAACACAATTGTCACTAATTTCCATATTCAAGATGGGTTGTTGTGCCATCTATGCCATCTCTACATCCCATCAAGCGAGCGAGAGAAACTGATTTGGAAATCTCACTACAGTCGGGCGACATGACACTTCAGCATAGAGAATACAATGGCAGTGTTGCAACAACATTTCTATTGGACGAAACTTCGATAAGATGTCATCATGTATATCAGGTCCTGCATGGCCTGCACCATCGCCAAACCGACCATTAAGAAACAAGGCATGTACACTCCATTGCCTACTCCCAACAGGCCTTGGGAATCCATCTCGATGGACTACATGTCAAGCCTTCCTTCAACCAAGCATGGAAATGATTGTCTTTTCGTGGTTGTTGATTGATTTTCCAAGATGGAGATTATGATCCCTGTAAGAAGAGCATCATAGTGGAGGACACTGCCAAGTGCTTCTTCGAATGATTGTGGATACATTTTGGGATACCACAAACCATCATCTCATATTGGGAAAATCGGGTGCTTAGCACATTCTGGTCAAGCCTCTATTCATGGTTGGACACCAAGCTCACCAAATCCATGACCTTCCAACCCTAAACGGATGGCCAAACCGAGGTCATCGACAGAATGTTCGTGCACATCTTGCACATGTAAAATTCCAATAATCCACACACATGGGATGAGAGTCTTCCCTATTTTCAACACAATTACAATAGAGCCATGCATAGCTTAATCGACCACAACCCCTTTCAGGTGGGGTTGGGATTTCAACCATTAGGTCCCATGGATGTTGCACTACCCCTTGCATCCACACAGGCAAAATCGTCCCATGCTCAAACTGATTCGAACAAAGCCACCTGATTCATTGAAAGAATCCAACATATCCACCAACATGTTCAGGATATTTTGTAGAAGTCCAATGCCAAGTACAAGAAACCCCATGATCAACATCAGGTGCCCCACAAGTTTCAGGTGGGAAATAAAGTTTGGCTTCATTTGCAAAAAGAATTCCTTACATGTCCCCATTGGAAACTTCGTCCACTCTACTATGGAACTTACACCATAACCAAGTTTGTGGGTGAGAATGATTTTAATCTCAACATCCCCCCCTTCCTTGGATTTCACCCAATTTTTAATGTGGACCTCCTTCAACCATAATTTCCACCATTATTGGACACCTCAAATATAACATAACAATTGAAATGATAGAGCTCAACCATGACTGCATGGAACATGCATCCACTGATCATATTGTGGACACACAGGTCAAGGGTACTCGCCAACAGAAGCTTCAAATTTATCGTGTTTTCAAAGCAGGGCAACTTCTACACCAAGGAAAGTGGCTCACCTGGGGCCAGATTCAGTAGAAATTTCCTCATTTGATGGGGGAAATCAACGCAATGGAGATAATTTCTTCCTAAGGGGGGAGTATTGATCCAGGTGGATATTGGCGGACACCCACCTCTTCCAACTGGCTCACATACAATTTTCATCTTGGCAGTTTATTTTTAGGTTTTCGGGTCCTAAACTTCTGGGGTTGTTTTGAGGCCCTAAACAACATTTTTTGGGCTCACCACAATCACACTATAAACAAAAAAGAGTGTGACAACACAATGTGTATTCCTCATATAGACCTTTCCAACGGGATATCGTGCGCCTAAAACAAAGATCGTATGCAAAAGTTATGACCCCAGGAAGTTGATGTACCAACTTACCCCATCGGGGCCCACATGACTTTTGGTGCTTCATCTCCTAGGGTTAGATTTTTAGATGTTGAGGGTTTTTTTATTACTTCTTGATGATAAAACAACCTGGAGGCCTCATTGTAATGTGCTCAGGAAAATGTGTGTAGTTGCCACATCTCTTCTCAGAGATTAGCTACCACCATTCGAGCAAGATTGTTTCATTATGCATTTTACAGTTTCAACATATTTTTTTTATTGAATACAAGTTAAGTTTCATCGTATCTCTGTTATTGTTCTCTGTATATATGTGTTAATTTTATAGATCTATGTTTCATTTCATTCCACTCATAAATCTGGATCAACACCTATGTTGCATGATTCATATAGTATGGCTTTGTTAGATCTTTTCCAGAAAGGTGTTTCAAGAGTGACATGGGTTACTAGGACCACTATGAGTGAAATTGTAAGTGTCACACCATGATGATCGAAACATCAAGGCCAAGGAACTCAACACAATATGGCACTTACAATTTCACTCATATGGCACTTACAATACAAATGCAACAAATCTTCTTACCATTGTCATTGTTATTTATTTCCATATTGTACTTCCCTCTTTTATTGGTTACATACACAATTTGTTGGATTTAATAAACAATTTGTAGGATCTTATATTTTCCCAAAAATATTATATTCTTGTCTTGTAAACCCCCCACCTCAATATGGGAAATGTATTATATTATTTGCATGACTATATTGCATGTGTTATATTCTTTGCATGGCTATCCCTGCATGATGTTCATAGTGTCGAGCATGCTAGGGGGTCATGGGAGGCAAGGGGTTGGTCCACTTTTTGGCCTGTTTTGGCCAATGGTTTTTTGACCCATTGTAATCTAATTCCAATTAAGGAATTACAATTGTAATCTAATTTATTGTTAACATACTAGGGTTTTGGATGTTGTGAAATACCTATATATTGTATTGTGAATGATGAAGCTAATATAATGAAGACGATAGAGGCATGTCTCTAAGGTTTGTTGGTTTTCTTGATTAAGTGCTTCCACTGTAAATCTTTGTGTATTGTGTGGATGCCATTTTTGTTCTTTCTATTTTTTTTAAGAATTTGTATGCATTGTTTCACTTCAAAGGTTTAAAATTTACACTCGCATCCAACAAAATGTTGTCGGAATTGTATGGTTGGGGGAGAGTATTCTTTGTATTGAGGAAAAACCATTGAATTCGGCATGTGCAAAAACATCAACACTCTTGCAAAAATAATCACGAACTACAAGCTTTCTTTGTGGCACCTGCAAACTTCCAATTGTACTATGCACCAACCTTTTCATTCTAGGAATGCTCAAGGCTTCTATTGTGGGATCTACAAAACTCCTATTCTGAAACTTACACGCCTTAATTTGTAGAAACCAACAATACCCCTATTGCAAAACCCTTTAAATTGCCTTGCTAGCTAAACTATGAGCTTCCACAAACCTAGCCTTAAGCTTTAACGTTTTGCAACACTACAAATACTTAAATTACAACATCATAAATATTTAGACTGTATTATTTATGACATTGGATAGGGAGAACATGTTCCCTCCAACCCATTTATGGTTGAGTCATAAATAATGACCACTCAACTTTTTGAGAATCCAAGTCATTCTAACGAGTATTGAATTGGTATTTGTTGTCACTGGGATCACTAAATTTTATAAGTTATCCTTCACATTAAGCCTCAGATGATATAGTGTTTAGATTTCAATTGAGTAAGTTTCAATCAATTCTGTGAAATATTGTTCTCACTATAACTTCTCATGATGATATCCATCATGTTGTTGTATAGCAACAAGTTGGAGTAGTTGCATGACAAGGTCCTAGGTTAAAACCTTGACATAGATGCTCCTCCCTTACATGGGGTTTGTCGGTTGTCACTATTGAATGTATTGAATATTGTTGATGTAGCCACATGGTCTTCACTCAATGAACCTGTGACATAACACCTATATTCGTGGGATATTAAATAATACCCCTAATTTCACTAGATATTGATGAATACCTCCAACAATACTTTTGTTGAACCCCTCTCCCAATACATATTTACAATAAAAGAGACCATTATTTTTACTATATATCCCTTTTCATACCCCCAAATACTTATAAACCTCTTGATACCCTACATCTCCCCCCAATACCTACAATATATTGACTTTGTTTTTCACAATTTAAAAGCCCCCTTTATGAATGTACGTGATAAAATATTGGTTATCAAGGTGAAGCCCCCGTGGATGTAGCCTTTGGGTATATTATTGAATGGAATTATCAAGGTAACAAAAAAATTTATTCTCCACTAAAGTGAGTGAGGTTAGGTCGACCATATTTTCGATTTTAACTTCCTTGAAAAGACAAGTTCCCATTTTTTTAAAACTCCCATGATGATATCAGAGGAATGAAAAACTAGTTTTCAAAACATATGTTTTCCAAATGGTTAGAAAGAAAATTAAAATATGTTGTTACGTTTCTCCAATAGATATTTACAAACTATGCTATGTATTTTAACTAGCATAGATCCATCTTAACCTAGGTCTATGAAGTACCAATAGGGATAAGAAAAAACATGAGGTGTAAACCTCAAAATATTTTCACTCACATATAATGTTTGCAAACCATTTTTAATTATGATAAGATGAAAAGAAAAACATAGCATAGATCCATCTTAATCATATATCTTTTGTTGGGTATGTGTTATATTCTTTGCATGTGTGTGTGTGTGGGTGCGTCAGATACGACGACTACGTCTGACGATCCCTTCACCTGTGGCTCTGCCGTGTGCGCCGGGCGCTTTCCTAGGGGGGTCCCAGGGGGGGGCAGGTATGCCCCCCCCTGGTTACGCGGAGCGTTCGGGGTAGCGCCCCGAGTACGTGCAGCGTTCGGGGCAATGCCCCGAAAATTTTTTTTTGGGCGGTTTTTTCTATTTTTAGCGGATTTTGCTATTTTTAGATGATTTGTAAATTAATCCCGGATTAAGGGATTAGGGTTTTGGTATCTACGGAATACCTAAAAATATTGTATATATTGTATGGCGAATGGTGAAATTCGATATAATGAAAAA
>ML800681.1:281689-293357 GCA_009831015.1 Picea engelmannii
TATTTCATGAAATATATCATTGAGGGTCCAAAAAGAAACTATCGAAAATATCAAGGAAAACATTGGAAACTACAGGAAAATATCAACAAGAATAAACATATCCTAGAAGAATTTTGAAAATATCAAACATATAGGCAAATTGGAGAGAGAGAGAGAGAGAGAGAGAGAGAGAGAGAGAGAGAGAAAACATGTATATTTGTGTGTATGCATATACACACATACATATACATATATGTGTGTATAAATATATCGATGTGTGTGTGTGTGTACACACACATACATATATAGGTGTGTGTGTGTACACACCCACATACAAACATACATGCTCAAATGCATTAATTCAAGGAAAAACTCATAGATATATATCCTAAAGAAAACCCAAAACTATTAATCTACTTAGCATAATAACCAAAAGAAAACTCTAGGCTACCTCAAAGTACCTCACAACACTTTTCCCCCCAAAATAAACCAAAATGTTCAAGATATACAAAAAATATAACATCATAAATACTCACTAACTCTGTCCTCCCAAAGCTAAGGGGACCTTGATATTAAAAAATCAATACGTATAGTCAAATGAACCTCCATAGAAACCAAAAACCCTAATGATATCAGAGAGAAAAATCATTATCCATATAAGGATCTTGAGACCAGGGAAGAATATTCACCCTCTCTTTCTTCCACGATAACTAGAGTTCCCACCTGAACTTTCAAAACCTACTTTGTGATACCATTATCTATCTTATTAGGCTCCATGTAAATGTGTGAAAAATAAATGTGATTAAATATATCTACTAGTGATTTCAAAATATCATACACTGGTCACAGAACTAAGTTTCACAGAGCCATATTTCCTAACATCCATTCTATAACCATTTTAGAATCACCAAAAACATGAAGGTGATAAATATTCTTCTCAATTGTAATCCTACAAAGGGATGTAAGAAAATTAAGTTATTCTTATTTATTGTTCCCCCCAAAAGCATACCTCAAAGGAAAAACAACAATAATAAGATAAGAAGAGTGCAACACTATCTCCATGAACCCTAGGGTTCCCTTGACAAGCCCGATAAAAAAATCCACAAGCCTTGAATTTGTCTATCTCAAGGGTTTGAATATACCTTAAGGGATTAACCCTATGGGGTAGCTAAATAACTTCACAAGCAAACTTCATTTTATATAATTCATGGAGGGGGGGATTTTCTTAGCTTGAAAAAAATGGCACTCCTAGAAATCCACAACACCCATGATACAAAACAAAGAAGACACATGTGATATTAAACTTTAGGATCCTCAAAATAGAGTTGTAAGCCTTTTGTCGTGTTGATCTCTTCCAATTTCCTTTACCACATGTCAAGCAATAAGTTTCATCCCAAATTTTCCTTGTAAAGTGACAATTTAATAACAAAATGACTTATTGATTCTTCCCTATTCCTACACATAACACAATTTTTGGGTCCCTATCATGCCCTTTTATGTAAAACATCCCAAGTCAAGGATTTATTGGATATGGCTAGCCACATAAATATTTTAGTTTTCATTTTCACTTTTAACTTCCATATTGTCTTCCACCAACAACTTATATCTTTCTATCCTTATTCAAGTACATAGGAGTATAACTCAAGCTAACAAATAATCACTAGTAGAAGATCTTTTGATCAAACAAGTGGGTCAAATTCCAAATTGAGATTGATTGAATTACTCAATAAATTCTATAAAAAGGTGTTCTAATTAGTAATATAATTACCTTTTAATCCAAAACTATCAATGATTCTCCAACCTCGTTGCCAAAATGTGGAATCTGCAAGGTTTGTTGCATCGACTATAGTGTAGATTTCTTGTTAGTGAATATGGTTCAACAAAGAATCAGATGGTTTGAATTTCCCCTAAAATAAAATACAAGGATCTACATCAATCCTTACCCTCTCCCCATTACCAACCTTCTAGGCTAACCAATTCCCCTATAAGGGAAAGGAAAGAACTAATTCCTTCCACATAATAACGCTAATAGAAAAAATTGTAATAGGTTTCACTGACAACATTATCTAATCCTCTCCAAAGACTTTTTGGTAGCTAATACCTTACCAAAATGATGAATATTCTTTAATTTCCATTAACTTAGGGGTTTTGGCTTAGGAATCCTATGCCATTTCACTAGGAGAATCCCTCCTTTTAATTTATTCCTTTCCATCCCAATGGATTAGCTCAATCAGTTCTTGTTTCAAGGAAAAGCTCCATGTGAGGTCTCTGGCTATATTCCAACGAAAGTTAGAGTCTAATTGAGTCATGCTAGGTTACCAATTTCTCTTGCAGTTAGAGATTGAGCCACTTTCAAGTACCAAATTTCCTCTTTGGCCATTGGGGCACTCCATATGAAATCCTTTATTTAATTAACCAATTGTGAGATTGAATTCTACCTCTACAAATGTTGGTTGTGGAGCTTGATTATATTCTTCATTCAGAGTTTTGTTTCAACCGTTCTTGGATCCCATTTCCTGATGGGGGGGTGTGGGGGGGATTCCCCCCCGCCCCCACTATTGTCGTTAGGGGGGTCCATGGGGGGTGACAACAATTAATGGAGCCCCCCCTTGGCAGGGGATTCGGGTGTAGCACCCCATAAGTGAAATTTTGGGAAAACTTTCTTATAAAATACTTTAATTTCATAGTCAATCTAGACCGTTCATTATAAGGTCTCAGATTTGATAGTAGAAGTTATGTTAGGGTTTGTTTCTCTAGATGTAAACAATATTTTCATGAGGGAATTATATTGAGGTTGTATATGTGTGTGAGTATTGTATTCTGAGAGAGGGGACTATGAGAGAAAGAAGAGGAAATTACAACAGGTGTGTTGTAGGTTATATCCCTTCATATTGTTGGATAATAATAAATGAAGGACCTAGAAATTTCTTTGGTGGACATAGTCCACACCAGGTGAACCACATATATCTATGTCTCTATTGTATTGTGTATCCTTTGTGTTTTATTTTATTGCTCCACGATCATGTTTTTCTAACAACAACAACATAAATAGAATTCATATGCACATACAAATAGTATAAAAAATGATAGGAATATTTCAAATTCGTTATTTGTCCATTATCAAATAAAATGTGAACATTAGCATTCCACATAGATCTAGTTATGAATACTTATCTATTTTCAAGTATAGTCTACCAACCTAGTTGTTGAGGAATGAATCAATGCCCAACTGTAGGAATCAACTACATATTTCAACCCCCAAGCTAGAGCATGATACCACTACTAAAGAAATATCCTACAATATTCTAATCTCACTTGACCCAACCCATTTCTCTCATCACAAATACCGTATGTTCATTGTTCATCACTCTAGGAACTCATCCAAGCATCAATCTACCATGACACTCTCTTCTCCTTCACAACTCAAGGAAAATCTTCCATTTTTCTACTCAACAATCCCTCGGGGATCTTCTTTCCTTATAGTACAAGAACAAAAAGTCCAAAACTGTTGGTTTCTTACTTCAAATGAATTGGAGGAGAAATAGTAGGCCAAAATAATCCACGAGGAGCACTAACATGGCTACAAGTTTTTGGTGTTTTCTTTCGCTATTGTGGGAATTCCAACCATGATATTTTACCCTAAAATCCATCCCATTTTCTCTTCAAATTCTCAACAAAAAATCCCAAACTTCCACAAGCTCTTACCTCATGACTTCATCGGATTCTCTTGCCATTTTCATGCATAAAAAACCATGTCTTCACACATGTTTCTTCATACCAAGGAAAATTTGAGTGGGAGAATAATGCTCCCAATTTGAATGGAGTAGTGTAAGAATGGAGAGTGATCCATGAATGAGTGTGAACAATGGTTTTTCCTCAAGTGCGTGTATAGGACAGGTTCACCCTTACCAATAAGCATGGGGAAACACCCAAGGACCACCCAAGTCAAATATTGATAGGAAATGTTTGTAAGGAAGCATGGGAAAGAAAGGTTGTACCTTCAAGTACAAGTGTCAACTCAGTATACCACTTTATTTGACTGTGCTAATATACCAATATAATAACATCCAAAACATACATCTAAAACATATAAACAACATGGGAATAACATCCAAAACACACACCTAATAATTATTTCACAATCCACTTTATAATTATTTGCAAGTTTTTCCCCCAAAAAAACCTAGATCTATAGATAGATTCCAATTTCTTAAAAAGATCCATGTTAACTCTGGATCTATCAAGCACCAAGAGGGATCAAATCTGTCAAGGTGCAAACATTTCCTCAAGTTTTTCACTCTACAAAAGGTTTACACCTCAAGGGATCTAACTTCTCTCATTTCTTTATAGATCAAGAGTTAAGATGTATCTAGGTATGTTTTAAGTTTAAAGGTTAAGTTTGAGCAAATATTATTTCCTCTTGGTCATGTATGCAATATGAATTATCTTTTAGGGGACATAAATTTCACTTAGATAAAGGAAATCAAAAGTGTATCTTTTTAACTCTTGGGTTGATAGATTCTTACGATTTATCGTAAAGTTAAAAAAATATCCTAGAAAATTAATCTATATATATATTTTAAATTATTTAGAATCTAGCTAAAATGTAGTGTGGGAAAGTCATAGATTGATTCACAAATGCTAAAAAATCCTATATAAATCAAAATATCAATGGATGAGATGTTTTCTTACACTAAAGGAAACAAATCAAAAGTTATTTGATCCCATATGATGTAAATTCAAAACCCTAAAAGTTACCCAAAAATTTACAGCAATCCAAAAAACAAAATGTTCCTACAATTAGAGAGTTCAATCCTCCTCAATTTGTTGCTCCTCAAATGGGTGTGTGTGTAGAGAGACAGAGATTTGTTTTTTCAACCCACACAATTTCTTTTTAGTTATTCTTATTATTTAAATATTTTTTGTGTTGTTACATATGTTACATGACAACATCTCCCTCATACTAGGTTGTAGAGTGCTTTGGTGCAATTAGACTTCAAATTATATCAAACTGGAAATTGTTACATGTATAGATAACATCCCTAACCAACACCTTATTTTTCATATCCTCCTATGCGCTTTCGTCTTCAAATTTCCATTACATTTTTGTATCTTCGTCTTTATGATCTAAATAAAGTTAAGACAAATAGAATATAGGAAAATGACACCTTTGCAAATATAAGAATATGATTGTGTTTGCAAGAAGAAGGATCATTGAGGAATTAGAATAATTCATCATATGCAATGTTTAATTGTCCATAATAAGTATGGAACTAGAACACGTTTAATGGTTCATGATATTTAAGGAGATAGAGAAAATATAATATTTAGTGAAGGAAGCATGACAATTGTGTGTGTGTGTGTGTGTGTGTGTGTGTGTGTGTGTGTGTGTGTGTGTGTGTGTGTGTGTGTGTGTGTTCAACATACACAATATCAGGTTTTTAAGGGATATGAGTAATGCAAACTCACATCTATGGTTATCAATAGTGATGGAGTTTATAAAAATCATCGACATCGTTAAATTCATAGTTTGGGGGTTTTATAAGAAACTCACAACTTTATGAAATTTGAAAAAAAATGGGGTATATAAAAATATGCCTACTTAGTGAAAATTGGTAGATTTTAGGGTGTATTAATAAATGCCAACTTCATGCAAATGACACATATGATATTTATTAAAAAGGGAAAAAATTGTGAATTTTTTGTTGACAAAGTTTTGGGTCTATCCATAATATCCAATTTTGTGAAAATCGATAATTTTGGGGGTTTATTAAAAAGGTCAACTTTTTGGACATCCACAATAGACTAGAATAAACCCATATTTAATGGAATACATGCTACCATATTGTGTACCATTTTGAATCCTCCAATGATGTCATACAAAAAACTTTACCCTAAAACTGGGAGCTTTATACAATTGTCCCATTTATGAAATAATGGCAACATTATATCTTGGGTAAGGAGATTGTCATTAATTATGACCATAACCATATGTAGTTTGTTCAAATATAGTACAAATTTCAAAAAACATGCCATTTGAAGTGGATGACATATCAACCACAATTCCATTTGGTGATCAAGAATAAGCATGATGCACCTAGCTATGCAATCAATTACTTGAATCTACAACCATTTCACACTCTGCTTACTATTTTGGACACCTATAGAAATCAAACACGATATTGACACTTACATTATGAAGTAGTTCTATCATTTACACAAATTTATTTAGATCCTCTCCAAAGGACATCACATTGAGATTGGTATATCGATGATAATGTCTTGTTTCACCTTAGAAATGTATGTTCTAGTTGGACATGAGTACTCAATAGTTTATAGTGGCATCCACAAGGCATTGGTAATGTTACAAAATAATTTTAACTAGCTAAAACTTATCCCGAACTTGGAAAAGTATATTAAATATTGTATTACTTTTTCCAATGCAAAACTTATAAACACGAAGTATGGGCTGTAAAAACATTTATCCATTCCTTTGCACCTATGGGAATTTGTATTGATGAATTTTCTAACAAGCATCCTAACCAAGTAACACAATCATGATGCAATATTCATTATCATTGATCAATTCTCAAAGATGGTAATTTATATTACCTGAAATAAGATTCACTTAATGTGGGACACATTTAAACACTTCTTAGCTCACAACCAAGTTAATTTCAAGATTCCTACATCCATTGTTAGGGATAAAGATGAAAAATTCATCTCCAACTTCTATAAGTATCTTTAGAGAATGCTTGAAACAAGTCTTAACATATTCATAGCATTTCATCCCTATATTGATGGAGAGACATAGGTTCTCCACCATACCCTTGTGCATTTGCTTCACATGTATAATCATGAGAACCTATGCACTTGGGATGAAATCTTGTTTTCATACAACACATATATAATCACACTTAACATAACATGCCACACTATAGCCCATTCAAAGTTTTTTTTGTATTTAACTTGCAATGCCCATGTACATCACCTATCTAGCTCCTCCAATGGCACACACTATGATCTATACATGAAGAGATTGACAAATCAATGCACTTCATTGAGCAAATATAGAATGTTCAATGGGTGGTGGATGACATTTTGCAACAAACGTTGGAGAAATATACAATAATGGCATGATAAACATTACATCTTGCACAACTTGTTTATTGGAGGCTGGGTTTGGCTTCACATTTATAAGGAAAGGTTTACATGTCCACATTGTAAGCTCATGCCACTATGATATTGTTAGGATATTTAGACACTTAGGAATTAGTTAACATCAGCTCAGTCTAATGTGTCAGTAGGTTAAAGTGTGTTTCTTTAGTATGCATTGTAATATGACAGTCATGATATGTTCCCGACATAGAGTCATTCGACAACTCATATTCTCCTAGATATTAACGACTACATTGATCTATGGATTAACACTCGATTGGTCCATGATATCTATTTAAAGAGAATGGAGGGTCATTTTCCGATGATCAATTGTGAAAAACTCTCTATAACATATTTTATTTTTCATTAATAAATTGTCTTAATTGGTTGTGTTGGTTGGGGATGTGGATGTTTTGCCACAAGGGTTTTACCACGTAAAAAAATCGGTGTGTTGATATTTGATCTGATTGTGTGAGTGGTCACTGAAGGTTTCTGTCCTTTGTTAGAATACCTATGTTGTCAAACATATATGGTCAATACACCATCATTGACCAATGAAGAAAATAAACCTTCAATATTGTTAATACCATGGGATGCATCAAATTTCAATATAAATCTCCCGCAACCTTACAATCTTGAATAGTTAAGGATATAAAATATAACAAGAACCTCCAGTCAACATCGACCTGTCATTTTTTGTGTCAACACCTTATGATATAGGCATTGACATGAATGTACAAAAAACTCACTATAGGGGCACAAATCTCTTCAAAATTGTCAAAGAGCCTCAATTTTTTGCACGGACAACATACTCAACACTTAGTCAGGTATGATATAATTTTCATCATTTATTAGACAACACATTGATACAAGCTTCTTCGATGGATAATTCTTACACAAAGGCGACGTATGTTGATACTAAGAGGGGGGTGAATCAGTATCAAGTACAATTTAAAACCTTTTTCAACTTATAATTAAACCATTCAACTATATCCAATGAGAAATTAACAATAGTATAAGAGTTACACCAATACACCATGCACAATATATGAGAAATAATCAATAGTTATTGTTCAAGGGAAGTAATGACTTCCAAAGGTAGCTACAACTTCCAAATGTAAAGGGAGGGATAAACCTCCAAGAGGAAGATACAATCCTCCAATATCAAGAGAGGATTTAACTCTCCATCCTTGTTCCTTCCTTCCACCCAAGAATATATGAGAGATAATAAAACTTTACATTAAATCATCACCATCAACCAACCATCACATAGAACCTGATAATGCTTCCTAAGACTTCTTCAATTTATAGAATTCTTCAATTCTTGGAATAATCTGATCCTGTAGATAATATTACTCAACGTATTCTCTGAAACTTCTCCAAGTTTCACTCCTTGAATCCTCCCCAAAAAGAAGTTATAGAGAGAATAGTAAACCTTGTTAAATTCTAGTTTATTCAGGAGACCTAACTTGTACAGAATTACCTGCGCTCAATATTTAACATCTGATTCTGAAACTCACACACAAGAAAATACATTATGTACTCTTTCCAATCCAATTTGTCCCACTTCATTTTGATTCTCTATGAATAAGTTATGACTTTTTTACACGGAACACTTGTTTATTGACTAGCTTCAGGACTGGTCAAAAACCTTATCTTCCACAGAGTGTATCTCCATAATTATAGAGAATCAAGAGCTGAAATTTTTACCACGGGTACCTTGATATGTCTTCTCATTACTGTAGGAATTTAACCATCTGAATCATTCTAGAAAAAAAATTATAGATAAAATGGTAAGATGACCTGAAAATAACATACCTTAGAACACATCACCAAAAGACTTCATCCTCCCTTGAAATCCGGCCTTTTTTACTTCTTATTTCCTCTGAAATTTGACTTGTGTATCAAATGAATGTATAATGATATTTATTTATACCATTTATGTCACTTCCTCTTAACATTAGGACCGACCTGACACTTTCTTATTTTGTAATCATTTTATTTAATTATCTTCAGGGCCTACATGTACTTCCTTCTTCATTTCACTTTGTCATCTTCAAAAATTCATTTCTCCTCGACCATGAGGATCCACGTGACATGCCACATACCACTGGAAAAAACATGATGTATACTATACATCCATGGGTGTTGTATTTATATGTGCATTTTCCTTCATGTCTAAATACCTTCATCAATCTTACAATCCAAAACCCATGACTACGATTGAAATCAATGACAACAACCAATCTTCCAACAATATCCCCCTTTGTCATTGATGGAAACACTCATGCTCCCCCTATCATCATGATCCCAATTTATCTCCCCATTTGACATCAATGGCAAAGGGTAGGGCTTCTCCCCTTGATTTCAATGGCATAAGGTGACCTTCTTCTTTGGGGTTGCTCCCCCTGTACATGTGGCACTCAATAATACTTCATCCTTATTTTTGTTCTTTGGGACTTTTTCTTCCTTGGAATAATTTTGTGTGGATTTTATATTCTCTCTCTTCTTCATGTCTAGGATGTATATGTTGTTCGGTCTTCTTGTTGCAGTTGAAATCAATCTTCCTGAGTGGTTTTCTCTGATTTTATATTTTCGGGAGTCAAACGTAAGAGTGTATCCTTGATAACACATTCTACTAACACTGAGTATATTATGCTTCAAGTCTTCAACCAATAGGACATTCTTTTCTTTTACATTTTTTCTTCTAAGCTCTACTACAGCTTCTCCAAGTATTTTGGCAGATGATTCATCTCCAAATGCAACATTGTCACCCTTTCTCTTCAAGCTGATGAATTTGTCTTGATCCCCGGTCATGTGTGAAGAACATCCACTGTCTATGTACCATTCTTATTCTTCTTTACATTCTTTAGCGGTTAATGCTATTCGGCAATCTTCATAGTTTGGAATCTCTTTCCTTTTCCATATTGTGGTTGGCATAGGGACATCTTCATTCATATATCTGCAATCTCATTCTTTGTGACCAACATAATTACATTTGTAGCATACAATAATTTTGTCCATCAATGGGGAAAATGAATTATAACTTCTGTTGACAAATCCACGATTATTTTCATATCTTCTGTTTACACCATTCATGTTTCTTGTGTATTTGTTCCTTTCATTCACTAGCAAATTTGGGTCATTTTGCGACGGCTATTTTGACGCTCTTGCGAAGTTATGTCGTGGAATTTGCGATGAATCTGGACTCTCTGAAACGTCATTTTATGTCACATGGTAATTGCGACGAAATTGATTAAACATCGCAAGAGCGACGCCCCTAGGGAACTTATCACAATTGTGACAAAAAAGAAACATCATCGCCAATACGACAATTTAGGTAAAAATGTGAAACCAAAATTTTGTCTCAATTGCAACAACCTTTGCGACGACAACTTTCATTGTTTACATAACAAAACTATCACAGCTATTTAAGTTGTCGTCGCAATGGCGACGACAACTTTTCGTTGTTTACGTATCAAAACTGTCGTAGCTATTTAAGTTGTCATGGCACGTGCGACGACAACTTTTCGTTGTTTACATAGAAAAACTGTCACAACTGTTTAAGTTGTCGTCGCACGTGCGACGACAACTTTTATTTTTTATATTGCAAAACTGTCGCAGCTATTTAAGTTGTCGTCTCACGTGCGACGACAACTTTTGTTGTTTATCTTGCAAAACTGTCACAGCTATTTATTTTTCGTCGCACTTGCGACAACAACTTTTGTTGTTTATATTGAAAAAATGTCGCAGCTATTTAAGTTGTCGTCGCAAGTGCGACGAAAAATATTTATTTAAAAAAAAAAATTAAAAATTAAAAAATTATTTGATTTAATATTACCATTTTAATATTAATATTAATACAGGATGCAAATGAAGATCTTAATGATCTTATTAGAATATCTTATCAGATAATTAAGGTGCAACAGACCAAAGAACAAGTGAATGAGAGATTCCAAGAATATCAAAATAAGATGAAAATTATTTTTGATAGAAGAGTTAAAGAGAGATTTTACTCTTTTACTCCATAAGATTTGGTGCCACATAAATGTTACCAAGGAAGAATATGGTAAAGTCAAGGATATTAATGGAATAGGGCATCAAGGAACAATTATGTGACAAGATATTATCAAATATTTAAGGAATCAAAGGAAAGGAAGCTATCAAAGAATGACACTGAAAAGAACTAAATATGGATGGATGAATAATCATATTGTATGAGAGCATAAATATAAGTAACTCGATTACTTGGTTTCATCACATGCAAAATATTTAGCCACGAAGCTTTTAGGATAATTTTTCGAATGGGGGTACTTATGTTATGACCCAATGGGGGGTATATATGGGGTTGAATGTATATGTAATTGGATTGAATACATATGTAATGATGTTAAATGTATATTAAATAGGGGGCAATCTAATAGAGGGGCCACATGTGCAATGAGTGAGAATATGTATATATAGAGATCAATATAGTCATTATTGGGAAACATTTGAACATATGATTTGGATATATGGATGTACTTGGGTT
>ML800681.1:334245-354335 GCA_009831015.1 Picea engelmannii
ATTACTTCCAAAGTTTGTTCTATGGAATCTCTGGTTAGAGAGAAATCATAGAATTTTCAGAGATAGCCAACTAAGTGTAGACAGAATTGGCATTAAAATTCAAGCAATGCTGGGGGAATCTACTGCTCACCTCTGCCCCACAATAAAGCTTCACAATTTGGACGAAGACCAGGAGAGTTGGATAGCCCAAGCCAACAAGGAAGTCACCCAATGCATGAAAGCTGGGAGATCAGGGAAAATGAAACGGAATTTGCCAAATGGAAAAGAAAAATTAAAACGCCCATCCTCTACTTTGATGGGGCCTCGAAAGGGAACCCAGGCCAGGCTGGGGGAGGGGGCATCATTGAAGATCCCAGACAAGACAAAACAACGCATTATGCCATTGGACTCGGCATAGAGTCCAACAACCGAGCCGAAGCCTTGGCCCTCTGGCAAGGTTTGAAATTGGCAATCAACCTCAGAATACAGGACTTGGCCATAATAGGTGATTCCATAATAATCATACAGGCTATTCTCAAGCGATACACAACTCAAAGCATCCAGCTCAACAACCTCCTTAATAAAATCCACCTCCTATTAAGGAATTTGAACACCTATCACTGCTATCACGTTTTAAGGGACTTAAATCGAAATGTTGATAAAGAAGCCAACAAAGGCATTCTATTGGATGTTGGAGAGCTGTCAGTCAATGGAATCATTGAAAATGTGGAAATCCCATGACCCATTGCAGCTCAAGGGCACACTAAACACAGTGTTGTAATAGAGCTGGAACACAGTTGCTGAAACACAGATGTTGGAACACAGGTGCTGGAACACAAATGCTGGAACACAGATGCTGGAATACAGATGCTGGAACACAGATGCTGGAACACAGAGGCTGAAACACAGTGCTGAAACAGAGCTGAAATAGATGCTAAAACACAGTGTTGTAACAGAGCTGGAACACAGTGCTGAAACAGAGCTGGAACACAGTGCTGAAACAGAGCTGGAACACAGATGTTGAAACACGGATGTTGGAACTCAAATGCTGGAACACAGATGTTGAATCACAGTGTTGAAACAGAGTTGAATCTTATGCTGAAACACAGTGTTGTAACAGATGAAACACAGTGCTATTACATATGCTGAAACACAGTGCTGGAACAGTTGCTGAAACACAGTGTTTTTACATAGGCTGAAACACAGCGCTGGGGAACACAGTGCTGGAAATTATGCTGAAACAACGCTAGAGCTTATGCTGAAACAGTGTTGCATAACATTTTGTATTTTGATCTGTAGGCCCGAAGAAACTCGGGGCATTTTGTAACAGAATCTGTGGCTTTGCCACCCCTCTAATATAAACCATAACCGTTTTCGTCAAAAAAAAAATACCATATAATTTTTAATTCTTCTTCAAGGTGAAATGTTTGTTGTCAAGCAAGATACAATATATGGATTAAACATGCTTACAAAGAAAAATTACTCTTATGAAATGTTATTTTCTCATTTATTTTATTCATAATGTTATAATAATGGTTCATAATTAAATTTATAATTGTTATATTTAAAAAAGATTATTATAATAATTATTATTATTAAATATGTGTAACATCCTTAATTTTAATCCCCGTAATTATAATGTAATTGTATAAATGTGAATTAGGTTGGTGAATCGATATGATTGGGGCAAAGAGCCCATATTGATTGATATGGTCGGGGGTTGAACTATATATTATGAACATTAACATGATTAATAAAATAATAATTGTTGGTTGTGATACGAGAGGGATGAAAGTGATGGGGGCATTATGATTCCACAAGAGAGAGGGGTCCAAGGGGAATTTTATTCATGGGTATTAATCCAACCCACATTCATAAACTTATTATCATTGTGTATAACCTTCTATTTTGTTGTTGAGTGTTCCCAAAGCCAATCATTAAACTCATGTGAGAGGGTGGGTGTGAAGAGTCACATCCCATAGTTATTGGGAGCATGGGGATGAAACATAATCATCCTTGGGAAGATTGTGAGTCAAACAAACAAGGAAAATAGAAGGAAATTCGTATGCAGAAAGTGGAGAGTTTTTACATGCAAAAGAGTGGAGTGCTAGGAAGAGAACCAACCATGTTGTGCTTGAAGGAGATAATTGTTTGACTATGTTTTATGTTAGAAATGTGGTATGTGTGCTTGTAAAAGAAGTTGTAAGTCTGTAGTGTGTTTTCCTATTGAGGAAATGGATCAAGATCCTTGTGAAAGCCATTGTCAGCACTCTTAGAGAAGTTGAGAGTTCCTGAATTCCTCAGCTGAGAGATTCTTGGATAACTTAGTGCATTGGAATCTCTGATAAACAAATGGTACAACCCGAGGGACTTTGAGCAGTGAAGGGGGTACATTCCTTGGGTTGTGCAGGTTGTGGGGAAGAGAGAGCCGGTGGATTGGAATTATTGTAAGAGTATAACCTGGGTTTTGGGTTGTTGAGTGTGGAGTGTGGACAACTAAAGGGCCATATCTCCTTATGGACTCATAGCCTCAACTCGGGGGTGGCCTACTATTGAGAGAAAATGAATAGTAGTGCCTATGGTTGGGAGGTTCAACTTTTTTATGATGCCAGTTGGTTACATTTTATAAACAAATAATTGTTATGTTGTTTTATTATGATTATTTCATTGTCTAAATGAATATTTGAATGTTGTGTGTTTGTTGTGTTCTTACTGGATGCATTCATGTTTATATATGTGTTGTTAAAATCATGGATAAATCAATATGTTGTTTGTTGTAATTTTTATGGGCTTGTTTCCCCTTGGTTTTCTTTTATGTGTATGGGGCATTTTTAATTTCATATTTATCAAGCTAAGTCATTTTTGCAGTGACTAGACTCATCTTGGTGTCTAGGTACATTACAAAATGGTATCAGATATTTTGTGTTCAACATCGAACTTGTATGGGCCTGAGATCGACATGAAGCTGGTAAATTTATCATCTCAATGTTTGAGTTGCGCTGAATTTGGGAAAAACGGTAAAATATCAGTGAAATTCCCAAATTTCTAAGCAAATTAAAGTTGGAATTGCACTCAAAATGGTTGTTATGGAGGGGTCATTATGACTTCCAAGTAATTGAATTGGGCTTAGACAGGCAAGTTGGGCACTTTCACGTTGTTCATGAGCTGTAAATATGGTAAAAAAAAATAGCTAAGAAAAGAAAGGACTTATGTGCGCATTAAATATTGTCGTTGCATGATGTAGAATGCATGGTATGCCTCATATTGGTGCACGGTGTGAGCGCATTGAATATTGGTGTTGCACAGTGAAGAATGTGTGGTGCGCACATAATATTGGTGTGTAGTGTGTGCAAATTGAATATTGGTGTTGCGCGATGCAAAATGGGTGGTGTGCATAATATTGGTGTGCAATGTGTCCGCATTGAATATTGGTGTTGCACGATGCAGGATATGGTGGTGTGCGTGTAATACTAGTGCCATTGTGTACACATTGAATATTGGCGTTGCACAGTGTGGAATTGATGGTGTGTGCGTAATATTAGTGTTGTGCAGTGTAGAATTGATGGTGCACTCGTAAAATTGGCATGCGGTATGAATGTTGTGCGCATTGAATATTGGTGTGAGGTGTAAAAGTTGTGTGCACTAAATATTGGGGTGTAGTATAAAAAAATTTGTGCGATTTCGGTGCGCGATATAAGAAGTTGCATGCACTAGATATTGGTGTATGTTATAAAAAGTTGTGCGCATTGGATATTGGTGTGTAGTATAAAAAGTTGTGCACAGTAAATATTGGTGCATAGTATAAAATTTGTGCGAATTGAATATTGGTGTGTGGTATAAAAATCTATGTGCACTGGATATTGGTGCATTGTAGCGCACTGAATATTGATGTGCAGTATAAAAATTTGTGCACACTAGATATTGGTGCATGGTATAAAAGTTGTGTACATTGAATATTGGTGTGCAGTATAGAAGTTATGCACATTGAATATTGGTGTGAAGGGTGTGCATTAAATATTGGCACTGCACATTGTGGATCTGGTGCGTGTTGAATATTGGTGCATAATACATGATTGATGTGCATGCAGGCTTCAAAAAGGAAGAAAAGAAGAAGGATGCCATAGAATGAGCATAATAACTTAGAAAAGGATAATATTTTTTTGGGTTTCGTTCACAATGTTAGGGGATACAAAGATGCCGACGTGGACCACTGGCCAATTATGTTATGATTTTCCAGAAAATGCAAATTACATGTTTTTGAATATCAGGGTCAAGCTTAGTGGTAGGAGCACAATTACTACTAGAACTTGTATAGAGTGTCATAAATCAAACATGAAGATATTTTCAGAAGGAATTGGTCAAATTGCAAGGCATTTGGAGTGGGGATGCCAAAATAGGCCAAAATCCACTATTTTGGGCCACTTTTTGGGGATTTTTGGGATTTTCAAAGGAGCAAAAGGGTCCCTAGATGAAAAATATGGAAAATTTTATTTACTCGACATTTTATATACTAATCAATTCAGACAACGTTGTTCTATTAAAAATTTTCTAGAAGTGCACAGTTTGGGAGATAGCCAGTTTGGCTAAACTTTCTCTGGAAAATGGGGTGGAAAACGACAAAGTTGTCATTTCTAGATTGCTACAGTTTTTTACTTGAGAATCAAATTGACAATATGAGAGTTGTTATGAATTCCTTGTCATCAGTTTTATCTGCGTCTCATACAAAATTTTCCTTGGTTCCCAACATATTTACCTCTATAGGTGGACAAAGTTGGTGTTTGAGATTATTTTGCACTTGGAAAAAGGTGCACAAAAGCGGTGAATTAGCAATATTCAATTAGCTATAAATTTCTGGTCAATGCTTAGAATTGAGAAAGAAATTAGTCATTGGGAATTTGTTGGATAGGAGAATCCAAATATCCACTCATATTTTGGGTTTGAAAAGAAGATTTCTCAATGAATCAGAAGGAAGGTGATTGGTGAACTTGAAGGGCACAATTGAGTAGAAATGGAAATTTCAGGAAGCCATAACTTGGTGCTCATAAATCAGAATGAGGTCTGAGTATAGCCATTGGAAAGTTAATCTAAGGGAAAAAATAATAGAAGGATTTGGTTCTCCTAAGAGGAATTCAGTTGTGTTGCAAGTCTACAAGAAAAAGGGCAATTGGACTCTATGATCCATACAATTGCTCAATGTGAAAGTTTTCCAAAACAAGTCAATTTTGGGAAAACATTTCCAAATGTTAGAAGTACATGCCAAAGGTGAGTATTGGTTCAAAGAAGAGTATTGATGTCTATGATAGTGCCTATGCAGTGGTGTAGAGTCACCCTTGGAAGTGCAACCCCTTGGTAATAAAGAAGTTGAGCTTAATAATAGGGCATTACTAATAAGCAGAGAAGCACTCAAGAAGATATTGTTGTGTGAATGGACTGCTAGAAAGAGGATAAGATTCCATAAATAAATATTGTGTGGGTCTATTCTAGAGTAATCCCAAGGTCCATTGGACAAGGAAGCAAGTCAAGTATTGTGTAGTTGGATGAGGCAACAAAGAGTTGCAAATGGAAGTGCAGGGTTGCAGAGAAGGTATTGAAAGGTTGACAAGGACTAAGGAAGAGGAGAGAAAGATTAGTATTCAGATGCTACAGAGTGTGAATGGATTACAAAGGATAATCAATAGAGATTCTCACATGAACATGAAGCTAGTCGGTGAATAATGTCATTATGATTCATTTGCATGCACAGGGAGTTAAGGAGGACTCCAAAGCCTTGAAGGTGGAGATGTGGTGAAGGTGGCAAAGTTTGTTGCAAAAGAAAAGAAAGGGTCCCATGAGGTGAGGTGTGACTCATGGATTGGATGAGTCATATCTATGTGCAAGCATAGGAATACAAGAATAAGGAATGATTAATATATGGCTTATCTACTTGAATCTAAAAGTACACAAAGAAAGAAATCCACTTATGTTATCAAAGTGCACAATGGAAGCTTGGTATAGGTGAAAGGAAGGATGGAATAATGAAGGTTCAATTTCACTTCTAAGAATCAATGGAAAAATATAACATTCCATTGGAAGCAATTTAGTCTTGAGCAGATGAACAGGGATTCACAAGAAAAATGTTATATTGCTAAAGGGTTAAGAATCTTAGTAAATATTGCAGTGTTAGAAGGTGGAATGATAAAAAAAATTCATCATTTCAATGTGCACGAAGAATTCCAACAAGGTAAAGTTGGGGCATGTTTTTCTAAGTGGGGGCAGTTGCCAATAAGGTATACTGGCCAAAAATGCTTAATAGTCAAGTTGGACTTGGCTGGAAGATTCTTAGAAAGAAAAAACAATGGTGCACAGATGAGTAGAATGAAAGTGCACGCACCTACCAAAATATATAGGAATTCAAGGACAACCATTTGCAGTGACAAAAATAAATAAACAAATAAAGCTAAAATAAATATGCATTATAATAATAAAGGAAGTGATGCACAGATGCATATAAGAAAAATAGAATGCATGTACATGAATTAGGCATGATTCATATTGATGTGCATTTGTGCATGTGGACATTCTTGAACATGCTTGTGGCATGCTTGTAGACTGAGAATAGTCTGCTATTATGCATGAATAATTGTTTCATGATAATCAAATAAGACTAATGGTGGATTGGGTATCCAGGAAAAATGTTATGGCATGGATGAGAATGATGTTGATGATGTTTTTGAATATGGAAACCATCTATATGAAGAAAAATGAGTATGGTAATATGTTGATAAAGAGGTCAATAAAGAGAGCCTGCAAGTTGCCACAACAATATCCACTAGTCAAGTAACATTAAGTAAATTGATAAAAACCATGCAGGTATGCATTCAATTGCATATGATGCATAAATGTTGAAGCCTCAGTCAAATTTTCAATATTTGAAATGGATGTAAAGGCAGAGGGACTTGAATATACACATGATGTTGATGCTTGAATGCAATTATATGAAATTTAATTGCATATTATTTTATGTGGTTGTGAGATCATAACCAAGTCAAGTTAGGAGACATACTCTTGTTGTAGCAATGAATTCCATTAGAGATGGCCATGTTGAGGTTGGTAATGGTAAGTCTATAGCACCATCCAAGTGCTTAATGGTTTTCCCCTACATAATCGATGTTTGGACTGCAACCTCTTTGCCGACACGAGATATCACTCAAGGAACTACATTCCTAGTGTTGTGTATGGGTCAAAGAGGAAGGTATCCAAATAATCGATGGAGTAATTGCGGAAGAGTTTGGATAATGTGTTGAGGTGTTGTCTAGACCTTCCAACTCACATGGTATAATACACGACATGAACATATGGTATTCCAAAGTCAATGCAATGATGCATTGTGTAGATGTGGTTATGGGTATTGGCACATTAGAATATTTTGTTGCTAAAATTTGAATGCATTATGAAAAGTGTTGATAATTCATGTACAATGAATGATAGTTTCATTCCAGATCATATGATTAATAGTTGAATTCCATTTTTTAAACAAGCAAGGATTGAAGATGATTGAATTGCTGGTAAAATACAATTTTGATATCATTTTACGAATTGTTGAAAATGTGCATGAGTACTAACAATCTGTTTGACTGAGAGAAAATTGAGAAAATTACAAGGAGAATGGTCTTGGATATGGCAGGGATGTAAGCCCATAAAGAAGACCGATTTCTACTATTGCACGAGCCAAACATAATGAACAAAAAAATCATGCATGGGAAATTTTATTTTCCTGTATAAAACAAATTTGAGAAATTAATAATTGAAAATTGTTATGATATTCTAACAATTTGTTTGATTGCATGGAAATTGAGAAAATTGTAGGGATAATGGTCTTGGATTTGGCAGTTATGTAAGCCCATAAAGAATACCGATGCATGTGGTTGTGTGAGAGAAACATAATGAACATAAAACTCATGCTTAGAAAATTCTACTTTCCTGTATAAAACATATTGGAAAATTTATAATTGAAAAATTGTATGATGATGTCTCATATTGGTTGCATGCATATGATGCAAATGGCATGATTGCAATAGTTCATAGATTGGTAGTGGAAGTCTAGTAGTGAGTTAGCATTTGTCTACACAAGAACACCTTGCAAAATATCGATTACCTGAGGAATTGTATAAAAGTGAAAGGGATGCCTGAGCCTAAAGGGAGAGTAAAGCAAGGAAGAAAAACTCTAGAAGAGAAGAGAAGCAAGTTGTCAGGCTTGAAGAAGAACCAGGTTGCCAGGCCTGAAGAGTGAACACTTGTGTAGGAGTTGCATTGTCGATGGACCAAGTTGTCTAACCTAAAGTGTGAACTCTTGTGTGAGTTTCACTACAACAACAAGGTTGCTACTGATTATTTATATTGGTAATTTTCCTAGTAATGAATCCCTTGAGATCCTAGTAGTGAGATTCCTAGTTACCCATGCCAGAGAGACCTCGATAAATGAATGGTGCAACCCAATCGATTGAGGATGGTGAAGGGGGAACATTCCTTGGGTCAACCCCGATAAAAGAATGGTATAGCCCGATGGACTAAGAGAAGTGAAGGGGGTACATTCCTTGGGTTGGGAAGGTCGAGAAAAGAGAGATGGTGGAAATCAGGATAATTATAGGAGAACACCAATGGATTATGTATCTATTGTTTTGGTCCAGAGTGCATATTTATCTATGTTTTGGGGCCGTAGTGCCTATGTATCTATGTTTTGGGGCGAGAGCACCTATGTATTTATGGTTTTAAGGGCCAGAGTGGCTATGTATTTATATTTAGATTGGAATGCATGTTTCATATTAGGTCGAAGAGCCTATATGTCGATTAAAGGTCAAAGAGCCTAGAATTGTAATTGTCTTCACACCGATTGGTGTTTTGTACTAAGAACAGTGAAAGAATAAGGGGGAGGGGAATGTAACATCCCTAGTTTTAATCTCCATAATTATAATGTAATTGTAAATGTGAATTAGGTTGGTGATCCAATATGATCGTGGAAAAGAGGACATATTGATTGATATGGTCGGGGGTCGAATTGTATATTATAAACATTGAAATGATTAATAAAATGATAATCCTTGGTTGTGATAAGAGAGGGATGAAAACAAGGGGGGGCTATTTTTCCACAAGAGATATGAGTCCAAGGGGGATTTTATTCATGAGTATTAATTCAACCCACATTCCTAAAATTATTATCATTTTGTATAACCTTTTATTTTGTTGTTGAGTGTTCCCAAAGCCAATCATTAAACTCATGTAAGAGGGTGGGTGTGAGGATTCACATTCCATAGTTATTGGGAGAATGGGGCTAAAGTATAATCATCCTTGGTAAGAGTGTGAGTCAAGCAAGCAAGGGAAAGCAAAGGAAATTCGTATGCAGAAAGTGGAGAGTTTTTACATGTAGATTTTGAGTATCTTGAGAAGAGAGGAGTGTTGGGAAGAGAACTGACCATGTTGTTCTCAAAGGTATACATTTTTTGGTCATGTTTTATGATGGAAATATAACATGTGAGCCTGTAAAACTGGTTGTAGTACTGTAGTGTGTTTTCTTGTTGAGGAAATGGCTCAAGAGCCTCGTGAAGGATATTGTGAGCACTCATAGAGCAGTTGAGAGTTCCCAAAGTCCCTAGCTGAAAGATTCATGTCCAACCAAGTGCACTGAAATCCATGATAAACAGATGGTACAACCAGAGGGACTGTGAGCAGTGAAGAGGGTACATTCCTTGGGTTGTGCAGGTTGTGTGGAAGAGAGAGTTGGTGAATTGGAATTGTTGTAGGAGTAGAACTTGGGTTTTGGGTTGCCGAGTGTGGAGGGTGGACAACTAGAGGGCTAGATATCCTTGTTGACTCATAGCCTCAGCTCGGGAGTGTTCTGTTGTTGAGAAAAAATGAATGGAAATTATTATGGTTGGAATGTTCATCCTTCGTATGCATCTAGTTTGTTACATTTTATAAACAGATAAGTGTTATGTTGTTTTATTATGATTATTCTTCTATGTAAATGAATATTTGAATGTTGTGTGTTTGTTGTGTGTTTATTGGATGCATTCACGTTTTTATATATGTCATTAGAAGCATGGGTAAATCAACATGTTGTTTGTTGTAATTTGTATGGGCATGTTGCCCCTTGGTTTTCTTTTATATGTATAGGGCATTTTTAATTTTGTATTTAGCAGGATAAGTCATTTTTGCAGTGATGAGAATCAACTTGGTGGTTAGGTACATTACAATATTAAAATGAAATCATTAATAATAATTAGTTTTAAATATGAATTTAAAAAATATATAATTATTAAATATGAAAATGAAATCATTAACAATAATGAATTTTAATATACACAAATTTCTTTAAATGACTTTATGATTTTTTGCTCCACCACCAACTTTATGAATCTCCTCATAAAGAAATGTAATTATTTGATTTGGTAGTGAATAAATTGATTATTATCTTAAGGTTAAAAGAATATTAAATTAAATTGATTTTATATTAATATTTAAAAATATAAAAAATATTAAGAAAACTCAATAAATGAAATAAACAAAAGTCCATGTGTAGATGTTATAAAACACTTAGTTCTCGTTTTTGATGTAATGATTGTAACATGCAACCAAACACTTTATAAAACAAATGTCGAATTAAGCAATACATTTACATTAGTTCCATTGAAAATCCAAAAATACAATTACTCAATAAAAATTTTCTTGCGCCCCACGGGGATGTTTAAAGGTAGACCCAATGCAAGGTGTTTTTGACCAATATGCAAGGTGTTTTTGACCAATGGTTGGTGGTCTACAAAAGTTAGAGTTTATTAAAAACTCACACGAGGAGACAAACTATGTATTGCATGCACAACAAAAAATATGGATTTCTTCCTTTTCCTAAAGAACTCTTTGTCATTGGAGTGTTTCTCAAAGGAACAATTTGCACTAAATAATGAGGACCCGCAACTATTTATGAACCTTTTAATGTTCCCATGAGTTCATGGATGACCGTTGATATATAACACTTTTTTTTTGTTAAATTTTCCAGAAGCATAACCATGCATGCACATACTATACATGAAAATGCTATGTTAGTATTTCATAATATTCAATTAATCAAACCAGCTATAAAGAGGACCACAAAATGACATAAGTGATATTGATTGTTTGCGAGGAATGGATACATGTGAAAGGATAAATAACCCAAGATTTGCAACATATATTTTAGACTTGGCAATCATATAAATATTACCACAAAATGAGAATTTGGTTCCAACATTGGGCACGTGCATGGAAGATGGTCAAGTGCCATACAAAGCTCGGTTGTATTGGTATTTTTTTTGAAGATGGATAGGAAGAGGGAAGTCATCACAACCTTCCAACAATTGAACAAAATTTGGTATGTACTTGGACATTTTTTCTCTTAGCTCATACAACTTTTGGATCTCCTAGTAGAGATGTTTTGTATATTATTGATATCATACTCTGGCTCACTATAATAACTTTGTGTTGACTCAGTAGAAGGAGATAAGTTGGCCAATTTAGGATAAAATGTAGTTGATTTGGCTTCCAAATTTTCAAAAAAGGACCATATGGAAGTGTTCCTACATGTTTTTTCTATATCACCTATTGGATTCTTGACTGCAGTGGAAGGTATTAGACCGTCAAATTTGACTAGTTGATCATTAATATAATGGGACAATGTGACACATCGAGGGTTCTTCTTCAACCCTTTACATTTTGAACAACCACATACTATTCGTGTTTCATAAAAGAGATCCAATTCACGATGTAATATCATTGACACAAGTTGTCGGTTACTAGAAGATGGCATGTTACAATTGGCAGGATAAAGAAACTGTCCATTTTCATCAAACATTTGCATGTAGTATATTTTTCCTGATAAGAACTTGTGACATTTTTGCACTGGTGGAATATCTTGTGCATCTGAACTCGATCCTGAATTATTGTCCTACAAATTTCAATGAACAATTATTGGAATGCACGTGCATAAATGACATAAATTCAATCAGATGAATGAATTATTAATAAAAACTAGACTTACTTCAAGTGGTGGGGGATAAGTTGACAAACTTGCAATGATATGGAATGAGTTGGAATCTAAAGAATTGGCCATTTGATATTATAACATTATTTTCCCCGCATTTGATCCAAAACCATCATCAATACATGCATGAATTTGATATTAAAAGTTATTGGTGCTTTTAATTATTTTCTTAGGGATTGTGCATTTATATATGTAGAACGCACCAATGCGCTACACTATGAAACACAATGAATTGTGACCTCCGTTGGAGCCTCCACAAAGAAAATTATCCATAAATTTTAATTGTGGAGGTTTTCATTTATATTTTGTCAATAAAATTGGTATCGATGTGTTTTTATGTATATACGCAGCGAGACACATTAATATGTGTGGCATAAAGATTCGATGACAAATTGATTTTTTTTAAATATAAAGTTTACTAAGTGTTTTTACATACAAAGTGTGTTAGTGTGCTTTGTAGCACACCAGTATAGTATATATAGTGAAAAAACACAACGAAAAAAAGAGTGGTAACTTCATTTTTCGAAATGTATTTGCTTATAAATTAAAACACTATTCATTATTTCATTTTTTTGGCAGAATTTAGAGGGAATATTTCTAAAAGAGAGATTTACCACCAAAGACTTTGGAGTGGGTAGATTTTTTTGAGGAGGCAAATTTGGAAGGGATCAATAGGGTAGATACAAATCCCCAAAGAAGAAATTTCAAGTATGTGATTTCATTTCAATTTTTCCCTATTTGATACAAACTATTTTCAATGCATGTTAAAAAAAATAAAAGGGTTTCATAGTTACCTTCGGTATTAGAAATCCTAGATTTCTTGGTGTTTCTTTTGGTTCCCCTCTCTATATTTTATAAGCATATGTTTTTTAAGCAATAGATTTTTAGAGGGTTTATTTAGTTGTATATGGGGTGTTTGGTATCCATTGCAATGATACCACTCATTGCATCGTATCCCAAACTCTATCATTGTCAGTGATTTTATCAAAAACATTTTCCACGATAGGAGGTGTGCATTGTACAGGAAAATCACATCATGGCACATTGTATAGAGGTAGCACCCCAGTGCTCACTATACAGAAAAGTGCACCAGGGTGCATATATCTATCAAAATCACCCATTAGTAAAAAAATATAGATAGTATTGTTTTTAGTATCATATGTGTACATGTTAGTGGTGCACAATGATTAATAGTGCACACTGGTGCATATATATGTTTGACACCCAGGGGCATTCTATTTAACAATGTGCACAGAAATACTAGATTGTATAAAAATTTATAATTTTTATTTCAAATGATTCCTGATTTTTTTTATACAAGATGGCTGATAAAAGTTCAAGGAAAACATATTATTTCCACAAGTACAATGGTATCTCATCCCAACAAGAGAGGGGGGGAATTTCTTTAAGTTTCATTAATAATTAAATATAATTGAAATATTTATAAGTTTAAATTAATGATGTGTATTGGTTAATGTGTGTCATGTAGAGAAAAAACTTGAAGAAACTCGACAAGATTGTTTGCAATCTGAGTACAAAAGAGAGTAAAATATTTATAGAAATGTTTCAAAGAGAGAAAACATGTGGATCAAAAGGTAATCAACATGAATTTTTTCTTTGGCTTTTTACTAAAAATAAATTTATTAACATTAATTGCTAACAAGTTTTAAACACTTGATTTCACATTTTTTTAATGTTATGCAGGGACTGTTAGCGAGGGAATACAATCTTGTCCGAAGAATACAAAAATTCTTAAGGATGTAAATAATGATGATGACTTGATCATCAATTGATTTGGAGTGGTCCTTGAAGTTAATGAGAGAGGGAAATTGCTTTACATAGCTTGGAGGGATATAGTGGAAACAACGTATAGATGTACTTTCCACTTACAATAGAAAAATCAATCCAATGATTCTAATAATCAATTTATACATAAACTACAAGAATTGTTTCTCAATCCATGGTCAATGAGACCCGTGAAGCCTGCAATAGCAAAAACGTTCAATAAAAAAAAATAACCATTTAAAAGGTATTATTACTAAACATATTTTTCTATAATATGTTCCAATAATTACCAAATTAATTTGTTTTTCTATATTTACGTTCATGTCCATTTAAAATTAATTTATTGTGTTTTTTTCATTTTTCAGGAATATTATGAAAATTCCAAGTAACAAACGAGGGGAAAGTTAATACATGTCGATAGGGATGTCTAAAAAAGTGTACAAGGAGATGGTAAAAGAAATGAACATAATTGCATAACGAGAGGAGGCATCCCAACAACAACGTGCATCAGAGGTATGAGATCATTCATTTATTATTTTATGTACATCAAATTTAATTATCACATGAAATACTAATTTTCAATTGTTTTGTTGTAAAAAAGAAAAAAGAATGGAACCCAATCAACAAATAATACATGACAACAAGGAAAAAGGGTCGATCACAAAGTTTGTGAGTACTTATGTTTTCGGCATTACTTAAGTTTTCATATTTGTTGTGTTTTTTATATTTAAATAATTAATTTACACTTGTCCATGGATGTCTTCTAATAGGTGCTAACATACAAAGAATAGCTAACCGAATAATTGATCAACATTGGGTTGAGTGAGGGTTGTGAGTATATGTTGAAGAATCAAGGTTTAATTGAACAATTTGTAAGTAACTATGGTGTTTAACTTCCCTTGTTTTATAATTAATGGAACAATAATAAACCTTTATATGAATTATATCTACTATGCTTTGTCATGGCGTATTAAACATGCACGAAACAAAGTATGGAGAGGAGACAACAAAAGATATTTTGACATAGGGCATGAGGCATAGCTTCAAAATCATGTGTATTGTTTATGAATCACTCGTTTCTATGGTATGATTTTTTATTTACGCAATCATGTATATTCTACTATATATATGTAGATTTACTTGTTACACTTTATTTCTATGTTTGTAGATGGAATATGAACAGATGGAACATCAAAAACAATTCGAGCAAGAAAACATTTGTTTAAACAACCAAAGTAAACTATCACCTACAACTGATCAAGAAATGAAGGATGCACACAACTCGAGAAATGACAATAGTTAAAGTGTTGAATGACAATCAATATAATTGAATAACTGCAAGTTGTATGTTTTGGAATATATGTCTATAAAAATCAGGGTTTTTTCTTAATGTAGTGGAGACAATGTCCCAATTGCATGACAACATGTTACCAATAAGTGTAACAATTACATATTGGTTCCATTTTGATTATTGTGTACCTTTACGTTGTCCCATTTTTTATGACCACGGGTATCTTATTCATATATAGTAAAATGGGTTTCTCATTTTATTGCATTGTCAAATGTTTCTTTTTTTGTAAGTTAGATTAATATTTCCTTCAAAAATTAGATTTCAAAATACATAACTTGCGACCTGATGGTAGACCTACCATGACTAGAAACCAGAGTCTACACCATGTCTCATAATGTCAAAAAAATTTCCTCAGAGGCCTAATAAAATTCTAGTGATGCAATTATATTTATAGAACAGAATAGAGGCCAAAACATGTATGCTGACTACTAAAAATAAAGATCACTGAGGATTCAAAATGAGCTTGATAACTACTAAAAGTGAAAACATGTTATAAACTACAACCATGACAGATAAAGAAAACTAAACATTAGACTAATCGCTTCCATCTTCATCTCTGGAAGGAAGTTGTCCAATAAGAGCACATTCACATTGACGACGACAAGCCAGACATGCTTGGTAAGAGGTTTGTCCTGAGAGTGAATACAAAAGGTCAGAAACCTTATGGTCCATTATCTCATGGAAAAAAAAAATCTCCTCTATGTCTCTAGGAAGATATAAAACTATTTGTAGTTTCTCATCCAAGAAGCACCTTGGAGAGGGCAGCACCATTGTCGTGTCAGAATCGTGCCCAGGAACCTGTGAACTAATGGCAGTGGCATGGTGGCTATGTAGTTCAAAAGAAACTACATTAGGTGATCATTCTATTGCTTATGGAGGGGAAGTTGGTGAGTTAGCTTATAGAGGCTCAGAGGGGATTTATTCCTATACTCGAGTGCCAAAAACCCAGTTATTATCTTCTTGTTGGCTCATTGTTGGAGAGGGGGAAAGTGGAGAGGATTTTAAGAGGATGGATGAGGGGAGAGGAGAATGACGATGACCATATGTGCCAAGAGAAGTCCCCAAGCCATGGTTGAGTCTACCCCTTTCACAAGGCATCGTGAAGATGAAATGGATGAGGAACCAAAGAGAAAAAGCAGAGGAGAATGGGAGGAACAGGGGAGAGGAGATATGGGTGCAAAATTCAATAACCACAATAGTGATGTTGGTTGTGGAGCTTGACTATATTCCTAATTCATATGCAGGTCAAAGAGACTATAGGATACACAATTCTTGGCCCCCCCGACCTTCAGGGGGGCGAATTTGTTTTTATGCAATTCAAATATTGTAATTGTGTAGTCAAACTGGACCATTCATTTTGAGGTCACAGATCTAAGAATAGAAGTTATGTTAGTGTTTTTTTCCCTAGAAGGAAACCCTCTTTTATGAGGAATTGTATTGCGGTTGTCTGTGTAGTAGAATGAATATTGTATTATGAGAGAAGATGATGTGAGAGAAAGAAGAGGAAGTTACATCGGATGTGATGTAGGTTATATCCCTTCATTTGTTGGATAATAATAAAGGAAGGACCTGGAAATTTCTCTAGTGGATGTAACCCACATTGGGTGAACCGCATATATCTGTGTCTCTATTGTATTATGTATCTTTTGTGTTTTATTTCCGCATTTTTTTAACTTTATTGCTCTATGATCATATTTTTCTAGCAACTAGTATCAGAGGTAAAGGTAACTCGTAGGAAAAAAGGGTTCCTGGTTTGAGTGGGAGCAATGGAGAAAGATGGAAAGTTTAGGGTCGATAAATTTAACGACCCAAACTACCAGCTATGGAAGATGCAAATGGAAGATTATTTATATAAGAAGGATCTATTACTACCATTGGGTGGAATAGAAAAGGCGTCAACAACCATGAAGGACAAAGAATGGGAGGTTCTTGATAGAAAGGCACTAGGAATGATATGGTTGTTCCTGACAGCATCGGTGTCTTTCAATAATTTGAAAGAAAAAACAATGGAGGATCTGATGAAGGAAATGGATAGACTATATGAAAAACCCTCGGCCTCCAACAAGGTATTTCTAATGAAGTGATTATTAATATGAAGATGTTATAAGTTGGGTTTGTTGCAGATCATTTAAATGAATTTAATACGGTTACTAATCATCTAAGTTCTGTAAAAGTGACCTTTGATGATGAGGTTATGGCTCTTCTAATATTGTGCTCATTGCCAGAAATATGGAATAGCTTGGTCATGGTTGTAAGTAACTCTGTCTATGGTTCAAACATCTTAAATTTGATGATATTATTGATGTTATCCTTAGCGAGGAAATGCGATGGAAAAACATAGGTGAGACATCAGGTAATGTGTTGATCGTGGAGAACAGAGGAAGACAAAAGGAAAGAGGAAAGAGTCCAGGGAACCGTGGAAATTATAGAAAGGGCATATCCAAATATAGAATGGGAAAGATAGAGTGTTGGAATTGTGGGAAGAAAGGACATCTGAAGAAAACTATAGAACTCCAAAGAAACAAAGAGGTGGACAACATAAGAAAAATCAAGAAGCTAAGGTAACAGGTGATGTGTTACAAGATGCTTTGATTCTTTCTTTAAATGATACTACTAAGTCTTAGGTAGTATATTCATGGGCTTCATTTCATGCCACACCCCATAGGAAATATTTTCAAGATTATGTTCAAGGTGATTTTGGACAGGTTTATTTGGGTGATGATGAAAGGATGAACATGGAAATCATGGAACATGCATCGAGAATGAGATTGCATGTTGGGTTTCCCTTTCAGTTCTGGGAAGATGTTATAGATAATGTTGTTTACTCAATAAATAAGGACCTTCAATCTATTTGGATGGCGGAATTCCAGAGGAGGCATGTAAAGGTAAAAAAATAAACTATTCATTTCTAAAGACTTTCGGTTGTGAATATTTTGTCCATATTGATAAATAAAATAGAACAAAGCTTGAAGAAAAATCCATGAAGTGTACCTTTATTGGATACGGTGTTAATGATTTTGGTTATCACTTATGGGATTATGAAAATCAAAAAATCATTAGGAGTGGAAATGGAATATTCAATGAGAAGGTCATTTACAAAGATCAATTACATGAAAAGAAACAGGAAAAAGAAAAACCAGAATACACAATACTTGATGAGATCACTGAAAAAGAAACTCCAAAGGTACCAGAAAATGAAAATGTACAACAACATGAGCAAACAATACATCAAAATCCTGCAAGTGTTGTTAGAAGATCTACCAAGTTAAGTAGACCCTCTGAACGATAATCTCCTTCATTGTATTATTTATTGTTGACTGATGTTGGTGAACTAGAAAGTTATGAAAAGGAAATGCAGGTAGACACTAAAAAGAAGTGGGAGAAACGAATGAAAGAGGAAATGGATTCCTTGGTAAATAACCATACTTGGGACTTGGTTAAGTTGTCTGCAGGAAAAAGAGCATTACATAATACATGGATTTACAGGTTGAAGGAATAAAATGGAGGAAAAAAGTGGTACAAGTCCATACTAGTTGTAAAGGGGTTTGCACAGAAGAAATGTATATATTTTGATGAAATATTTTCAATTGTTGTTAAAATGACTTCAATTAGGACCATTTTAAGTCTTGTGGCAATAAAATATTTGAATCTGGAACAGATAGATGTAAAAATAACTTTTCTCCATGGGGATTTGGATGAAGATATTTATATGCAGCAACCACAGAGGTATGAGGTCAAAGGGAAGGATAATTTGGTATGCAGGTTGAAGAAGAGCTTGTATGGCCTAAAGAAATCCCCAAGGCAGTGGTATTTGAAGTTTGACCGGTTTATGACAGAACAAGATTATAGTAGATGTCATTATGATCACTATGCTTATTATAAGAGGCTAGAAAATGGAAGCTATATTATCTTTCTATTGTATGTAGATGGCATGTTTGTTGTAGGGTCTAACATGCAGGATATAAATGTGCTCAAGAAGAAATTATCTAATTCATTTGCGATGAAGGATTTGGGTGTTGCAAAGAAAATCCTTGGTATTAGAATACCAAGAGATAGGAAAAATTGCAAATTGACATTGTCTTAGGGTGAGTACATAGAGAAGGTGTTTGAGAGGTTAAGAATGCAGAATGCAAAACCAGTTAGTACACCTTTAGCCAACCATTTCAAATTAACAAAGGAAATGTGTCCCAAGACACATGAGTAGATAGAATACATGTCCAGGATCCCTTATTCATCAACAGTTGGTAGTGTGATGTATGTGATGGTGTGGAAAAGACAAGATATTTCACATGCACTAGGATTTGTGAGCAGGTATATGAACTATCTAGGTAAAGAACATTGGGAGGTAGTAAAATGGATTCTCAAATATTTGAGAGGTACTAGTACTCATGCATTTTGTTTTGGAGGTTCAGACACTGTTCTACAGGGTTATGTTGATTCAAATATGGCAGGTGATAAAGATAGTAGGAGGAGCACTACAAGGTATGTTTTTATTGTAGGTGGAACAACAGTAAGTTGGATTTCAAAAATACAAAAGATTGTTGCACTTTCAACAATGGAAGAAGAGTAAGTTCTTGCTACAAAGGCTAGTAAAGATATGATTTGGTTGCAGAGGTTTATGGAGGAATTGGGAAAGCAACAAGAGAATAGCAGGTTGTATTGTGACATCCAAAGTGCCATTCATATCGCAAAGAACTCATTCTTCCATTCTAATACTAAAAATATGCAACTCAGGTACCATTTCATATGGTTTGTTTTGGAAGATGAACAATTGAAGTTGGAAAAGATACATACTAGCTAGAATCATGTAGACATACTAACAAAGGTAGTAACTAGGGAGAAATTGAGTTCCTTCTCAGTTTCAGTTGGTCTTCAAGCATGAAGGTGAAGATGATAAATTATCCAGGTCCAAGGTGGATCATAGTC
>ML800682.1:13846-47309 GCA_009831015.1 Picea engelmannii
CTTCCAATGAATGTAATTCTTCAAGACATATAAGAAAAAACATTCTGTGATTTTCTCCCGATTTGGGTTTCCACGTAAAACACTGGTGTACTGTGTATGTGTGTGATTGTTTATTTCTTACTGCTCATTATTGGATAATAATTATACATTGATATAAAATTTGAAGAAAAAGGATTATAATTACGCTATTACTGATTCACCCCCCCTCTCAGTAATCCAACATATTCCTCTAAGGGAGGGCTCTTGAACCCCCAATGAGAGATCTCTTCTTACAAATAGAAAACTAAAAGGAAATGGTGAAGAAATCCAAAGATCATTCACTCAAGAGGTGATGCAGATAGCCCAATGAAATGGTTCTTGTATGCTCCAATGAGGAAAGAGGTTCCTTGCAGGAGAATAGAGGCAGCATAAAAATACAAATAGATTCTTGGAAATATAGTGGACCCATGGCCTCTTTTTATAGCAAAGATTTGAGGCATTATCCAACCGGTCTTTAGTGTGAACAAGGGGCCCTTTAGGGCACCTTTAGGTCTTTGACCACCCCCCCACTCGGATTCAACTTGGATTTGGGGGTCAAATCGATCTGGGAGATGAACCGGAAGTGGGTGGGAGGCCGACCATAACCATTAATGCGTCGTTCTGAGGTGTGCGCGGCTTTTTGCGTCCATAGTTGCGCATCAGGTGCATGTGCGCTTTCCCTACATTTTTGACTGGTGCACGTGCTCACACTTCCTTTATATTATGAGTGCATGCTGATTTTATAACCAATTGTATAGTTTGTGCCCTTTGGAAATGCATTTTTGGGCCATGAATGAACTAATAGGTGTTTGGAGATGTTGGATTCCTATAACTATTTGCGGACAAAATTTCAGTGATAACAATTTTATACAAAATGCAACAGACTGTACTCTAACCAACACATTTGGTATTACTGAATTTGGATATGTTATGAAGAAGTTATGACATTTTTACCCGAAACACTTGTTTTAGACTAGTTTCAGGACTAGCCACAAACCCTATTTTCCACAGAGTGTAACTCCAAAAATACAACGACCCACAAGCTGAAATTCATACCACAACTACTTGGATATGTTTTCTCAATGGCCTCCCAATTTCCCGGTCTGAATCATTCTAGAAAATAATTTACTTCGAAAATGGTGAGATGACCTATAAATAACATACCTTAGAAAGCATCATCAAAATAATTTATCCTCCCTTGAATTCTGGCCTTCTTTACTTCACATTCCCTCTGAAATTAGGTTTATATATCCTTTGGTTACCTCAGTCACCTGTAGATATTCAATATGCTCAAGTGTGATTAAAATGAGAGAGCCTTGCCTCTTATTTATACTTTCATGTAACTTCCTCAAGGGGTTACCTTTTAACCATCTTAACCCAATTTCCTTATTTTAGGACTAACCCACTTCTAACCACTTTCCATAATTAGAAAGTTATCCATTTACTTTATTATTTAAATAATCCTCCTTGACTTTGTCAATTCACTTTATTATTTAAATAATCCTCTTTGAATTTGTCACTTCACTTTATTATTTAAATAATCCTCTTTGACTTTGTCACTTCACTTTATTATTTAAATAATCCTTTTTGACTTTGTCACTTCAGTTTATTATTTAAATAATTTCTTCTTTGCAAGCACTTTGACTTCTTTGACCTTTTGGGGCTTCAAGCCAACATATGAGGGTCCTCCAAATTCGTAAGGCCATAACTCTCAAATCGTGAGGAGTTATGCGATGTTCCAGATACTACCAGAAATAGAATGACATGCACTATCCATATAGAATAGTATTACCTGCAAATATATCAAAACTCATACCATTATACATCAAACAAAATTGGGCCCATTACCCAAACCTTTGTGCTACCAGAATTCGCTACCGTACTTTCTTGAAGGGTTGACATCAATGACAACCAACCCGATTAACCAACCCAGTCAGCTACCAAATGTCGGGTCCCCCAACTCCTATTACAAGAGTCATTTCTTTCAAAGAATTGTATATACGAGATCCATGGGTGTTACCCTCATCGTCTGATTCAGTCAAAGGTTGCACACATGTTGGTATGGATATTACACTATCTATAGTGGAAGTCGCTCATCAAGCTATACAAAAAGATACTATAGACTCATATCAAACTCCTTCTTTGACGGAGGAGGATGATATTTTTCCAGAGTCTATTTGGGCTCAAAATTCTTCAAATTCCTAGGATTGTCTTGACATTGTCTTGCCTTAAAACGAGAATATTATTGAGGCAATGGATGTAGTCTAAATTCCATGGGAGGATATGCATCATAGATCATATTTCCTACTCGAGATTAGTTGTGTGGAAAATGGAGAATTCAAGTCATCCGTGAGTAGGAGTGTTGATCATACGGTAAACCCCTTGGCTAGGAATGGTGTATATGCCAAGGGAACTATAAAGAATATATCGTAAAATGTCTCCATTAAAATTTATAGAACCCCTCATGTTGTCAAAAATGTCTTTGTTGGGGTAGAGTTCTCTCAAGAGGAAATTCATGAGTATACAACACTTTTTAAGGAATTTATAGATGTTTTTTCTTGGTCATACGAGGAAATGTCTGGTATATATCCTTGAATCATTCAACATGAGATTCGAACCTAAGAGAACACCAAATCAATTCAAAAAAAATTTCAATTGGTGAATCCAAGGAAAGAAACAAAAATTAAAGTTGAGGTGGAGAAGCTACTCAAAGATAGCTTTATTTACCCAGTACCGTTGACGAAATGGGTTTCCAACCCGATTCTGGTCAATAAGAAGAAGGGAACGATTCGAGTGTGTATGGATTTCTGGGACTTGAATAAAGCTTGTCCAAAAGATAACTTCCCTATTCCACTCATCGATCATATTCTCGATGAATGCAGAGGCAGCAAATTTTTTTCGTTCATGGATGGTTTTTCGAGATATAACTAGATCGAGATTCGATGAGAAGAACTTAAGACAAATTTCATTTTTCCTTGGGGAACCTTCACATACAAGAATATTCCCTTTGGCCTTAAAAATGTTGGAGCTACTTTTCAGCGGTCCATGATGTTTTCTTTCCACGACCTGAAGCATATAGTGGAGGATTATTTGGATGATATCAAAACTCATTCTTGTAAGAGATCTCAACATCTGTTACACCTCTTCCTAGTCTTTGAGAGATGTATTTTTTGCGTGACTTTAGGACTTCTTTTGGGTTTTATAGTCTCAACTAAAAGTATCATGGTTGACCATTTGACAATGGAGGCAATCACTCATTTTCCTCCCCCACGCACAATTCATCAACTTCAAAGTCTACAAGGAAAGTTGAATTTCCTTCGACGGTTTGTACCTAACTATGCTAATATTGCAAAAGTATTTATGTGCCTTTTGAAAAAGGGGATTCCATTTTGTTGGGATGAGGAAACACAATGTTCATTTGATGCATTAAATAAAGCAATGGTTTCAAATCCATTTCTGAGTCCCTCAGATTATAATTGAGATTTCCCATTGTAGTTGGCAGCAATTGCATCATCGATTAGCTTGGTATTAGTTCAGGAGTATGATGAGCTTTAAGAGCATGTCATATACTATTTAAGTCACACTTTATTGGGACATGAACTCAAGTATTCCCACATCAAGAAACTGACCTTAGCAATATTTCATGTTGTTCAACGACTTCAACATTACATTATGTTGCGCAAGATAACTGTCATCACCGAAGTTAATCCTTTTCAATATGTTTTGAATTTACGAATAATTGGTGGGAAGTAAGAAAAGTGGATTTTTGTGCTTCAAGACTTCGATTTGGATTTTTCTTCTGTGAAATCCAAGAAATATTTAGTCTTTGCCGAATTGATGTTGCATTTCCCAGTAGAGAATAAGGATAGTGAAGTAATTGATATATCTTCCTCATCTTTTCGTCTGATCCTTGGTATAGATATATCCTTATATATCTCCAGAATCTGAAATTCCCTCTTCATTTTTCGCGAGTTGAGAAAAGACAGATTCATCATATAACGAAGAACTATCTCATTATCATCGAGAATTTGTATCAATGAGGGGTAGACTCAATTATTCATCACTGCCTCACTCATGAGGAAGAAGAGGTTATTTTAAATGACTACCATGGTGAACCATGTGGCGGTCAATTATTAGGGTTGGAAACAACCCAAAATATTTTGTGTGTCAGTTATTTCTATTCTACAATATTTAAGGATTGCATAGAAGCGATCAAGAAATGTCATCCTTGTCAAATATTTACAAAGAAGAAGTGTTCACACCCTACTCCTATGTTTCTGATCATCATTTTCAACCCCTTCACCAAGTGGGGGGTAGATTTCATGACATGATACCTAGCCTCGTCTAAGGGGAATCGATACATTATAATGGTCATTGAGTACTTTACAAAGTGGGCAGAAGCCATGCCGACATTTGCTAATGATGGTGAAACCAAAACACTTTTCGTGTTCAATCAGGTCATTGCTAGGTTTGGGGTTCCAAGAGAGATTGTTAATGACCATGGTAGTCATGTCCAGAACCACATGATCTCTGAGTTAGGATCATAACTGGGTTTTAGACAAGATTACTCATCTCCATACTATCCTTAGGCTAATGGTTAGGTCGAGGCCATTAACAAATCCTTAAAAACTATATTGAAGAGGATGATTAACTCGACCAGTTCAAATTGGAATTTGATGCTATATACGACATTGTGGGATTACCGAACCTAAGTCAAAACTACAATAGGATTCTCACCTTTTCAACTTGTTCATGGAGTAGAAGCCATTTTTCCCATTGAATGTGAAATCCCTTCGCTTAAAATTGCTGTCAAGATCTTACTCAACATAATGAAAATTGAAGAACACATCATTTATCTTGAACATCTTAACGATCAATGTTGAGATCCAACTTTATCAAATAAAGAACATAAGAAAAGTTTCAAGTCTCAACACGAAAAGTCTATTTTCCAAAGGGTGTTCTCCGAAGGAGACCTTGTGTTAGTCTACAACCAGGACAAAGATTCCGTGGGGGAAGGAAATTTCAACCCCATGTGGCATGGTCCATACATCGTGCAATGGGTGTTCGAAAAGAGGTCTTATGAGTTGGATTATTATGAAGGAAATGTGCTTCCCAATCCCAAAAATGGGCTCTACCTTAATAAGTACTATGCTTGAGCCTGAGGGTTCGAGTACTAGATCTTTTGTGAATATTGTTTATTATTATATATAGGTTTGTATAGGTTTCTTTGTTTTCCTTGTGGTTTTTAATGCTATGCTTTTGTTGTACTGTGGCAGATGATATGGGAATTGTTAGTCTATATTGGATTAACAGACGGTGCCAATCGTAACAATCGAAACTTGTCTTCCACTGCCTGGGTGATTTATTCTCCCACTAACCAGTTGGTATCTGTTGGAGGTGTTTTTTATGGGAAACTACGAATAATGTTGTTGAATATAGAATATTCATAGAGATTTTGTGTGATTCCCTCTCACATGGAATTCAATACTTTCAAGTGTTCTTGGATATGTGTGTGTGTGTGTGTGTCCAAAAGAGGTACATAGTAAAAAAGTTTGGGCCACTAGCCCTGAATGTCTATAAGTAAAAAACTATTCTCTTGGCACATAATAGTCTATGCCTGAGGTCAGTGAAATATGTCATAGAAAACCACGACATTAGCTAAATTTTGGAATAGACAGAAACATGTCCGGGGTACTCCTACAACATGACGTTGCATCCCTACTCACAGATCATCTATAGTGGCCATCGGTATGGAGCATGGAAATGCCTCTAGGTTTCTTCCCATGCTCTGTAAGGTCCTTTCCATATCATCACTAGGCACAACTTCGTCTCTCCCTTGACGAACATGTCATGGAGCGTCGATTGGTCTTGCTGGTGCTTTATCTGCATATTTGAAAATCATGTGTTAATATTATGGATCTCTCCAAAAAGACATGTTTTTCTTCCTTTCTTGTATATATATAATATATAATATAAAACAAAAAATTAAATAAAGAAAAATAAAGGTTACCTATGCCTTGAAGCTCATCACCAGTAGGAATGATGACATCATGATCTCTAGAGAAGTCGATTATGGTATATGGATAATCCTCGATAAATGGTACTTGACTTTCCCATCAAGAAAATAATTCATCATCATAAGGATTAAATAATTTCCCTCCTCCTCAGTGGGCCAACAACTCAGTCCATCGTACCATGGAGGGACATGGTTGTAAGTGTCCTCTAACATGATCTTTTGGGATCGTCATTGGCTCCCTCTTGAAAAAGAATGTGAAGAGAACGTTTCCAAACCCAAAATTCTTATTCTTTCACAACTTGCAATCAATGAGCTGAGTTTTCATGCAAGAAAGAATCACAGTGCTCTAGTAAAACATTGTGGGATTTAAGCACTCAACCCCATGCTTCATTTGTGATCAAGAAGCCAAGTGCAAGGAGTTGTATCCCACAATGTGCACTATAGTATACAATATCACCTTTAGACTCAGGTTGGTGATGTGAATGATAGGCACTTGTGAGCTCGTTTTCTTTGTGCCATCCTCACAGTATTCACTTATGTAGTTGTTAATTGTCCGGACACCTCCCCTGTGGGTTGTGAAGTTTGGAACTTCACATCTATGATATAAACTGGTGATGAAGTATATGTCTTCAACTATTATGGTCAATGAATACCCACCTAGCATAAATACCTCTACGTCTGGATGCAAGTAATCAATGAGGAGATTTAACAATCTCCTTTGAGCTCGTATTCCACCAATTTGGAAGAAATTATACATGTTGCATTTACAGAGAGATTCTTTGGCATAATCATCATCAAATAACACACAATCAACCTCTTCATACTTGTGTTCCCTCCAATGAACAAACATCCTTCTCAAGATCCAAAAGAAAGGAAATTGATATTTGATTTTTTCTTTTTTTATTCTGAGAATTCTTGGGTCCTTGTTATGATAGTCATGGATATCCATGACTGGTGTTTCTACCAATCATGGATATATGTGGGCCACTTTGAGGAAAAATGAAGATGCACAGAGTCGTGAGAAGAAAAGGAGGGGTATCCCTCAATTTCTCATAAAAATTAAAAATTGAATGGATAAAAATGGAAGAAATAGATTGATCACTTACTTGGTCTAGACAGTTTGTGATTTGATCACTCCAAACTCCCACAATATCCAAGTGAATTTGTAAGGGTTTATCCAAATTTGGGTAATTTTGGTTCAAATGGTAAAAATGATATGGTAAAATGGTAAAATAGCCTTATTTATATAATTTTTTAGAAACCCATTTTCCATAGTTTCCCATTTTTCTATAAATTGAACTAATGTCAAGGTATATTGTATGTTGTGGTTGTCATTGCAGGTTATATAGCTATATTTTGGGTACTTTTGGTCCTTTTATCGATTGATTGAGTCTTTTTCAAGACTTTGGGAAGGCGATATTTTCATGTAACTGACATTTAGATTAGGTATCACATGCCTTCAATATTTGCATTAACGGTTTCCATTGCCACTTTAACCTAGGGTCGATCCCATTAACAAGCAACAAAACCTTTCCATATTATTAAGAACGTTGTTTCCTTGATGGTAGAGAATACCTTCCATGGGAACCCTAGTTTAGAATCCATTTTGTATTCTGGCACTCATGCTGCAAGTTTTCTTAGGTTTGGGAGTCATATTTAGTCCTGCCATGACTCTGTGTTGAAGCCACATTTCTTCTACTTAATATTTTTCTATCCATTACCTATGGGACTCCCTCAAATGTATGCTTCTATGTATGTCATCATTTTTTGAATACTTCAAACAAGTATTGTGTTCCTTACTGGCATATAGAGTAGGTGTCACTCCCACCTGCACTAGGCATTTATCCGTATCATTCATAGATCTACCATAGGGTCCACCCCATTCATTAATGACATCATACCTTTCCAACTATTTAAGGATGTCACTTACATATGGTAGATCCTACCTCTCCATGGGTGTCCTAGTTAGTACCTCACTATCATTTTTGACACCTATGTTGTAGTTTCTTAGTAGGCTTGAAAGTCCTCTTTAATCCCGCCATGTCTTTGTGTTGAAGCCTCACGACTTCCTCTCAATATTTTTTTGGCTAACTCACCTTCGGGGGATTCCAAACTTTATTGAGTTGTAATTGCATTGCATATTGACCACTCACACTTTTAGACCTAATTTTAGTCCCATCTTACTTTTGTTGAACCAATTACTTATGCATTCCTATCAATTGTTAGCCTTGCAATTTACGCCTTTGCGACTCGACACCTTAACCCTTGAGGAAACATTCCATGATTATCCTTATTCTACACATGCTTCCTTTCATTGAGAAAAGGTATGTTCCTTGCGCTTTGGAACTAGTTTACTTTCCCGTGACACTCATTTCCTCCATTGTACTATAACATTATTTTATTCATTTTTAGGATTTAATAATTTGAAAAAGACAAAAAATTCAAAAAACCAAAAAGAGAGGGAAAATGTCTATCTCTTTTTATTGGTAGTAGTCTTGTCACCCTTGAACAAAGAACAATATTGAGTCAATATCTCAATATTTTGGGTTTAATATGTCTTTAGGAGCCTCTTTCTCATTGTTGAATACAATATCCCTCAGTTGGTTATTCTTCCAACCATACAGAGTGTTTGTGGATACCTCCTGTATCACAAATGTATCCCAGTTTATAGTCATGCTTCCTAAAGTCACATAATGTGTCATGCTTTTGTTCAAGGGATGTTTAAGCTAGAGTCATCCATTCTGTATTAAGTCTCTGACCTTTCAATTCGACCTTCCCGAGTCTGTCAAGTTCATCTCATTATAACAAGTATCTATGTCTCTTACTCATGCTAGTATAGAAGGTCCCCATTGACTTCTTGCTAGTGGGCCTTCTCTTATCGAATCCGACACATTTCTCTGAGAGTGTGACCTAGAGTAGCACCCCGTGCCTATTTCCATTATTGATAGGTGACCTTGCACTCAACAGATGAAAAACCATAATTAGTCTCTAATTGAGCAGTTTCCCTTGTGTTCAACATCAACAACAATAATCACACATATGAATTCATGTGGTGCCTTTATTTCAATTTTACCCCATTGGTGGATTCCTCGTCTCCGCTAGTAGTATTAATTATTGGCTACTATTTAGAGAGTCTCTTCCATGTGCTATTCCATCTAGTGCATGTTGGAGTCATACCTCAACATGTTTCTTACAATTTGTCTATATGATTCCTTCCAAATCTCTGGCCTTTTGCTACCCCTCGTGTTGGATGATGGAGGATGCCTTAATTCCTTCCTTCCAGCAGATCTATTCCTATAGATTTCAACACATCTTGCTCTGGGATAGGTATCTAGAGTCATATTTGGTACTTTTGTAGGGGTTAGTCGACCGTGTCAAATAGAACCGACGGTTGACTAAGATCTAGTTGGTCGACCGATGTAGTTAGAAATAGAGGTTGGTTGGAGTATCTATTAATAGATCGACTGATGGGTGTTACATATGCACTAAAAACACAGTAAAAACCCTCAATTAAATTGTCAACATGGGTTAAGTATACTTAGAGTTGTAGAAAAATATATGCCAAATGTAGAAGGGTTGGTAGGAGTATAGTATAACTAAGGAAGGCAACTATCTAAGGCTAATCTACTCAAGAAAAACCTATCTAATGAGCAAACCCTACTAAGCAATTTGAAACTAGGTATCCTAAGTACTTTTGGGCCAAGGATTGATGGATAGTTCCTAAGAAAGAAAGTAAAACCCTATGTAAAGAAAACTAGTTCAACAATAAGCAATAAGAAACTATCTAAGCATATCAATAAACAAATTACAAAAGAAAACTATTTTAACTTGCCAACCTACATTCAATGAGAAACTACCCTATGAAAGCAAATAAATAAACAAGTAAGCAAAGACACCTATCTAACCTATTAAAGCAAATAGACAAGCAAGCAAATACACCTAACTAACCTACTAAAGCAAAAGACAAGTAAGCAAAGGAACCTAACTAACCTACTAAAGAAAAAGATGACTATCTAACCTACTAAAGCAAATAGACAAGTAAGAAAAGGAAACTAACTACTGCAAGTAATCAAAGTAAAAATTCTCATTGAACACCTATCTAGCCTAAGAGGAAAGTGGACTCAATGCTTAATGCAAAACTATTTCTAATGCATGAAAGAAAATCTAAGAGGCAACTGGACTAAATGCTCAATGCAAAACTATTTCTAATGCATGAAAGGAAATCTATTTTATCGAAAGCAAGAAGAACTACCAACTAATGCTTAATCTATGATAAACAAACTACTATCTAATCTATCAAAACAAATTCTATCTATCCTACAACAACAATAAAACTTTATTCTAATCTATGAAAGAAAGAAACTATATCTATGAAAGCAAGAAAACTATCTTTTAACCTATGACAATTCAAATATAATGTTGGTGGTTGTGTGAAGACAAAAACAATATTAAATACCCTGCATGTTCATTTATTAACCATAAAAAACATAACGAGATCATCATTATACTTCTATTCTACATAAGCAAAATTCATACTTAAACTCATTCATTAACTAAGAACTACAATTGAAATCTAATTCTAGAAAGAAAATTACATAAATTGAAAACTATGCTATATCTACTCTAACAATTCAAACTGCAATGAAGAAACGCTTAAAAACATAAATTAAAAGTAAACTAACAATTATATTAACCAACAACTAGCTAAGCCAATTCTACATAAAAATGAAATAAGCAAGCCATGATTAAATACTAAAATTGATCCTATCCATCCATCAAATCCTTGTCATAGAAAGCTCAATTAAAAACTTTGTTCTATTCTAAAAACTCTATTTTAAACTTGATTCTAAAATTATAAATGAAAACATAATCTAGTATTTAACTACACATGGGGTTAGTCTAGGAGTCTGCAGATCTGTTCCTAACTATGAGATTAATGCATGCTAACACAATTCATCATACTAACCTGCAAAAGAGAGTCAAAGCAAATTAAATTACAACAACAAACTAATTAACAAAATAGAAATGCATGTACAGGAAATAAAGAGAAAAATTAATCTATGAAATACATTAACAAACACAAAGAACAGTTACCAGACTGCTGGTGGGCCCCCCAGCAAGTCTTGGTCACTCCCTAAAATCACACCACGAGCTCAACAAAAGGAATTCACCATTAAAATGCAAAAACATAGTTTTATACAATTCTGGCAATTGAAAAATGCAAAAACAGAGCCAAAATCTTTTTTGGCTCTAACACATGACTTTTTCTACTGCTTAACAATTATCTGACCACCACGATGGTATTTATAATGTTTACAGACCAAGTGGTCGATCACAGGAGGTTCGAACCACTTCTAAAATTGGAAAATTTCATTAATGGTGCCCTAACTGCCGAAACAGAGCGAGCCAATAATCACCCACCATAACAACCCAAAATCAAGTTGTCAAGAGTTCAGTAGTTGAAGGGGATAAGGATGAAAAAAACCCACGTTCCCGATTCGCCCATCACTGGCCACCAATACCATAACTGCCAAGTCACCCTCCATTTTTGTGCAATACACAGTGCTGGAAGGAGTGTCGGATCGGGTACCAGAACGAGTGCTGGAATGAGTGCTAGACTGAGTGCTGGAAGCAGAAACATAGTGCATTTTCGCCCTATAACATCAAAAAACATGAATCAGATCCTTGGAGGCATGAAAACATGGTAAATTATGCTCGATACAATCATTAAACATGAATCATACGTACCTTATGTTGATCATACCGTTTTATCATAAAATTCTTCAAAAATCTCCTTCAAAAGATGAAAAACACATATGTACATGTGACAAAGGTGCATAATAACTGTCATAAAAGTGATCATATCTCGAGCCCAACACCGACCAATTCATTTAAGTAGTTACAACTTCCCGAAAGAGGTATAAATAGACAAGCACGTGAAGGCTCAGATAGCTTCATGCGAGAGGTTATATGTAATTGTGTTGTATTGTTCTATCATATAATAAAAGGAATGTTCTTTGGGATCTCATTACTTTTGTATGTATTTACCTATGTCTATGTGTATGCATGTATCTCTATGATATTTATGTAAGGATCTACTGGTAACTCTCCCTACTTTTCCCTAGATTACAACATTGGTTCCATTGTCGGTAGTACTGGACTTGGGCATGTAGAAGTGTACATAAGTTCTAACTCTACAAGACATAAGCGAGTGGTGGGAGTGAAAAATCAAGAACTACATCAGAAACTACGTAAGAAGGAATAACCTCTCACTAGTTGAAGCACAATTGCGATTATTTTCAGAGACACATGAAAGATTCTTTGAAGCTAACCCAAAAGCATTGTTTCAACACATTAACAGATCATGTGATGAGTAATATGACACCGGACGAGAAGTCAGGCCTACAATTGACAAACAGAGGAAGAACAAATCTACACGACTGGCTCGAAGGAATTGTTGAATATTATATTTCAGAACAAGCCATTGAATATCGGACTTCTCTCGACAAAATAAAAGAAAAATTCTACACCGAATTGCACGAAATATTTTTCTGCACAGTTTCGACACTTCTTCATAAATTCCTCCTCGACAAGGGATTCATTGACATCATTGAATACCAACCAAGATTAGGCACACCATTACCAAATAGTAACTTCTAAGAAAGAGATGAAAAGTGGGAAGCATTTCTTGACGCAAAGTGAAAAGATAAAAGAGAAGCCCAAGATTACTTCTTGAAGAAATAAATATGCCCAACGCTACCGACTTAGAGTAATTCGGGTCAAAAATGGGGGGTTGGTCGAAAGTGTGAGATGCCATAAAACTAGAAGTAGTGTTTCCCATGACTAAATGTCGACAAGAGGAAAGAAAACCCATAAGAAATCCGCGTATATATAGAAAATAGAATGAGATAAAAGAAAACAGAAAAGAGAAGAACTTTGTAACCAATGGAACAACGAAAAATTGAATAGAAAAATGTACGCAAAGGGTTATCCTGACAGAGTGCATGAGCAGTCCGAGTCAGACAAAGATCGACCAGATTTGGAAATAACATCAACTGCAGTGACACCTGACATAAGTAGTGATGCACAGATGAACATCCATCAATCGAACGATGAACCAGAAAGTATGGACTACTAAGAATATGGACCAACTTTATGTACTTCTCCCACACTGGAAACCAGTCCGCGAATAAGATAATTTCTCCAACAAAGACTGTAGATCTAACAGATGACCAGGGAAACCTACAGGATGCATTGATTGTCAATCCAAAGTGAAATGAAGTCGAAAATATGATTATCCAAATTAAGGATCTCACCGACTCGATCCCCCTGCCACATCTAATCTAGAGAGAATAAATTAACTATAGTCTGGAAGCAAAACAACCTTTGGAATGATGATTAGTCGAATATAAATATCAAATCTCTCAAACTAAGGACGTGGTTTCTATACTCAAGAAGAAACAACTATTCCTTGAGTACCATCCATTTTTGGACACAAAAGAAAACCGACTAGAAGATTCGACAACTCAGTCGAAAGCAATAGTAGCTCAAATACCAAGAAAACCGAGCATTCCTACCAAGAAAATCAAAATGGGATTCAACCACATCCTGATTTACGAAGGAGAAGAGGACCGAAAACGCCATTGGTTTGTATGTGAAAAGTTTTGGGATGCGGTTGATATTACAGACAAAGATAAGCAAATGGCTTAATTTGGAGACGCGTTGCGCCACCGCGCCTTAACATGGTTCATGAAATACATGGAAAAGTAAACTCGTTCAAAAGCAAAAATAAAGAATAGCTTCTTAACATTCTTTAAAATTTAAGACATCACACATCTGGCGGCCCAAAAGTTAAAAGAAATAAAACAAAGAATGGGTGATTCAGTAAGAGAATATGATAAGAGATTCAAAGATCTCCTAAGTCAAATCTCAACGACGATTGATCAAAACTTGTTGGTCCAGTGGTATGTAGTTGGGCTACTACCAATAATCCTTTCTCTGCTACGCTTATATGAGATAACCAACTGTGAAGACATTCTACACAAGGAACAATGATTCAAGTCAGATGATGATGGCTTGTCGACTTCCTCGACGACAGAGAGACTTGTGGAGAAAATATAACATTTACAACAAACAATCAAAAATCTATTTATACGATGCAGTGAAGTATCGTGCACCACATGCACTAGGGAAGGACATACAAAGGATAATTGTTCCCTCAATGAGCGCACATGTAACACACCCACCACGGGCTAGAAAATTTTTGGCTTTATTTCCTTATTCTCAAGAGACAACGCTCCCCGAGATCCTAAGGAGCCTAGCGCAGACCCTCCTTTCCCTTTATATGTTTCTCATATGACCATGGCTATGCCCACAGTCCTTATCGAGAGGTCACTTCTGCTATCGTGATACAAGGAGTCGTGAGGAAAGCGATCGCTTGCTCTCTTGACTTTCGAAGGGCCGAAACCCGAAATGGACCAAACCGCTTATAGAGATTGACAGCAAGCCGGAATAAGTTTGGTACTCTACCCTTCGAGGTTTCCTCCATTGGGATTTCGGGATGTACGACGATAGGAGTTCTCGCACCTGGGTTTCCCAGGAGCCGAAACTCTAAAACCTGCACACATATATATATATATATATATATATATATGTCGCTCAACTTATTTTGGGAGTTCGCAAACCAGGTTTTCGGGTCTGGCGAGTACAAGAGAACTTGCTGATAGGTAACTTGGGTGCCGAAACATCAAAACGCCATATCTTGTCTGCACTATTATTATTTCGGGGTTTCGCAATTTGGGTTTTCGGGACTGGCGAGTACAAGAGAACTTGTCGATAGGTATCCTGGGTGTCGAAACACCGAAACACCATATCTATCCGTGCTAAGCCATTTTGACATTTCTCCTTTCGGGATTTCAAGTTATGTGAGAACAAGGGGTCTCGCTCCTAGGTTTCTTGGGAGTCGAAACTTCGGAACACCAAACTTTAAACATGCTCCACTATTTTGGGATTTCCTCCATCAGGATTTCGGGATATGCGACGATAGGAGGTCTCACACTTGGTTTTCCTAGGAGTCGAAACTCCGAAACACCAAACTCTAAACATACTCCATTGTTTCAGTATTTCCTCCATCGGGATTTCGGGATATGCAACGACAGGAAGTCTCGCACCTGGGTTTCCCGGGAGCCGAAACTCCGAAACACCAAACTTTAAACATACTCCATTGTTTCGGGATTTCCTCCATCGGGATTTCAGGATATGTGATGACAGGAAGTCTCGCACCTGGGTTTCCCGGGAGTTGAAACTCTGAAACACCAAACTCTAAACATGCTCCACTATTTCGGGGTTTTCCCCCATCGGGATTTCGCGGGTTGGGTTTTCGAGACTGGAGAATACCTGGGGCCCGCACTTAGGTACCCTGGGTGCCAAAATACTGAAGTATATTAACTTCTCCACACTCTATCTTTTCGGGACTTAGATACACGCTATCATTTCGAGATTTTGCGAGTCGGGGTTTCGGGACTTGCGGGTATAAGGAAACTCACACTTAGGTACCCCAGGTGACGAAACACTGAAATTTCCTAACCCATCCAATTGCTGTCATTTCGGGACTTCGTGAGTCGGGGTTTCGGGACTTGCGGTTACAAGGAAACTCACACTTAGGTACCCCAGGTGCCGAAACACTGAAATGTCCTAACCCATCCAACCACTATCATTTCGGGACTTCACGAGTCGGGGTTTCGGGACTTGCAAGTACAAGGGAACTCGCACTTAGGTACCCTGGGTGCCGAAACACCGAAATGTCCTAACCCATCCAACTGCTGTCATTTCGAGACTTCGCGAGTCGGGGTTTTGGGACTTGTGAGTACAAGGGAACTTGCACTTAGGTACCCCAGGTGCCGAAATACCGAAATGTCGAAGTCTAAGAGGACCATTCTCTCTCGTGTAGGGTTTTAAGACTTATGCCATAAAATCCTCTAACAGATCCTTGGATAAACTTTCAAAAAGGGTGTCCCTGTGGGGAGATCTATCCAGGGCATTACTTGGGACAATTAGGGGAATAAACTTCTCAAGAACAGACTTGGAAACTGAATCTGTTCAATATATATATATATATATATGTGTGTGTGTGTGTGTGTGTGTGTGTGTGTGTATTTACGTAAGCCATAGGTGGACCTGAGAACAGACTTGAAAATTGAATCTGTTCAATATATATATATATATATATATATATATTTGCGTAAGCCATAGGGGGTCTTTCCAATATAAGCATACAACCACCATTTCAGATCAAAACACCATACATACAATCTTATACTGAAACCATTCATAACTGCATAAACCAAGAGCATACATGTCAAAATATTAATTTTCAAGATACAAGATATAACACTTATCAGAAAAACACCCAGTTTGATGCAACTGCTGAGAGGGGTGCTTGTTTCCACCTAACCATAGGCTTAGCGATTCTGAATGGATTTACCACTAGACACCCCCGAGCTTGGATCACGATGCTGTGAGATTGAGTCTCTGTTCGTCAGAAGTCGAGAACGAAGGTTACTCTCCTTCTTCTTTGCTTATCAATCACTCTGTATATTTTTCCAGAGTCCTTCGATTTCTCTCCTCTTGCGATCTCTGTCATGACTGCCCCCTCCCACACCTCTTTCCTACCTTTTCTTTTCCAGTGAGGTTGCGTGTGGCACAAATTTCCACGCGGTGGTCAGGTCTGAGGCTTCCCCAGATGGGCGGTCACCCCCATCCCTCATTAACTCATGAGGAGCCTCTTCACCTACCAACCTGGTGAGTAATTCATTTTGAGGCCATGAGCCACTCTTGATATTTGGGCCAGTGAAGACCAAATACAGTATTGGTTTCGGTGGAAGTTAACCCCACCATTCTAGGTGCCTTCCACCACCTTTCATCAACCATCGTGGTCTCTTTTCAGCACATCCCCCTCCCAGCAGTCCTGCAACATATATTCATAACATTATTTACATTCGTTGACCTTTTATACTAAGGTCCATTCAAAATCACGCATTCACATCTTTGAGTCTGCCATAGTTCTTGGCCAATATAGTTATTTTTACAGACTGGGGGAAACAGGGTGTTACAATTCCCTCCCCTTTAAAGGAACATCGTCCTCGATGTTCTATTTGTCAATATGACATGTATGTACAGAGGTAAAAAAAATTGGATATGCCTGTTTCATAGCATCCTCCATTTCCCATGTAGCCTCATCTGGGCCAAAATGTCTCCACTGCACCTTGACCTGTGCAATGGTTCGGTTCCAAAGTAGGGTTTCCTTTCTGTCTAGTATGCATTGAGGTTCTGGTAGGAATTCTCCCTCCGGTTCCACCTGGATCACAGACCAGTCAATTATATGATTATAATCATGTACATATCTCTTTAATAATGAAACATGGAACAATTATGTGCTTTTACTGTGGGAGGAAGTGCTAGCCTATAGGCTACATGTCCCACTCTATATAGAACCTCAAAGGGTCCACAATGCCGAGGTGCCAACTTGGAACAAGCCCCCATTTTCAGGGAACTCTTCTTGGGCCTAACTCTGAGATATACATGGTCTCCCGTATTGAACTCTCTTGGGGTTCTCTTTTGATCGACGTAACTTTTCTGTCGATTTTGAGCGACCTTCAGGTTTTGTTTTATCTGAGTCACTTGCTATTCCATTTATTTCAACATGTCGGGTCCAAAAGAAATTTTGTTTATGGGATTACTCCAACTGACAGGAGTGTTGCATGGCCTACCATAGAGGACTTCGAAGGGACTCATTTTTAAGGATTCTTGGTAGCCGTTGTTGTAGGCGAACTTCACCAGTGGCAGGTAGTCTTCCCACTTCTTGGGTTGATGCATTACATGCATTCTTAGCATGTCTTCTAGTATTTGGTTCACTCTTTCCATCTTTCCATTGGTTTGAGGGTGATAGGTTGTGCTAAATATTAACTTGGTCTCCAAACTAGCCATCAGTGATTTCCAAAAGTTGGAAGTGAATTTCGTGTCTCTGTCAGACACGATCTCTTTCGGCATACCATGCAGTTTAAATATCTCCTTCATGAATACATTGGCGATGTCTATTGCCTTACAAGTTGACTTGACAGGGATAAAATGAGTGGACTTGCTCAATTTATCCACCACTACCATGATGGCGTCATTCTGTTTGGTCGAGGTTGGTAATCCGGTGATGAAATCCATGGAGATGGTTTCCCATTTCCATTCCGGGATTGGTAGAGGTTGTAATAATCCTGCTGGGTGTCAGTGTTATGCTTTTACCTGTTGGCATTCTATGCATTTGGCTAGGTACTCGGCTATGTATTTCTTCAACCCAGGCTAGTAGAATTGTTTCCTAGTGGTCGTGATCATTTTCTGGTATCCTAGATGACCAAAATAGGGTCTTTTATGTAGTTCGTCTAGTATGAACCTCTTCAAGTCATCAAAATCTAGAATGTACAATCTACTTCAGTAACTGAGCAGACCTCCTTCCATCATCTGGTAGTCTCCATACTTTATCCATGTGGGTTCTTGCTGCAGGTACGAGGTCACGGTCTGGAAGAATGTGTCTGTCTCTTGTGCATTCCTGACTCTTTCCTTGACATTCGTCTCGCAGGTGCTCACTGTGGCCAGGTGAATTGTTTTCATGCTCCTGCTAAGGGCATCAACCACCCTATTTTCCCTTCCCTTAATATGTTTGATTTCAAAATCAAACTTGCTGAGGAGGGCCATCCACCTAGCTTGTCTAGCATTGAGCTTTGGTTGGTCAAACAAATATCGCAATCCACAGTGGTCTGTCATAAGTACAAATTTTCTTCCCAGGAGGTAATGCCTCCACATTTTCAAGGCGTTCACTATGGCAGCCAACTCTAGATCATGGGTCACATAGTTGACTTCGTGCTCATTCAATTTTCGGGATTCATAGAAAACCACACTTCCTCCTTGCATAAGGACTCTTCCGAGCCCTTCCTTATAGGCATCTATGCACACGAGGAAGTCGGCTTTGGGATCGACGATCTTCAACATGGGCGTGTGGGTCAGTAGATGTTTCAAGGTTTGAAATCTTTCTTCACATTTTTGTGTCCATGTGAATTTTGTCCCCTTCTTATGGAGGGTAGTGATTGGACAACCAATCTTGGAGAATCCTTTTATAAATCTCCTATAGTATCCTGCTAATCCCATAAAGGATTTGATATCCAAAATGTCCTTTGGGGTAGGCCATTCCATGATAGACCTGATTTTTTTAGGGTCTACTACTATTCCTTCTTCAGATAGGACATGGCCTAAGTAATGTATTTGCTTATGGAAGAATTCACATTTGCTGAATTTGGCATAGAGATGATGTTCTCTTAGCACTTGCAGCACAAGTCTAAGATGCTCTTCATGCTCTTCTCCATTCTTGGAGTAAATTAATATGTCATCGATAAAAACCAACACAAATTTGTCTAGGAATTTGTTGACTACATTGTTCATCAAGCACATGAAAGTGGTAGGGGCATTGGTTAACCCAAATGGCACTACCACAAACTCATAGTGACCATACCTCGTCTAGAAGGCAGTTTTATGGATGTCTTCACCCTTGATTCAGACTTGATGATATCCCAACCTCAAGTCAATCTTTGAGAAAATAGACGCACCCCCCAATTGATCGAATAGGTCATCGATCCTGGGCAAGGGGTACTTGTTCTTTATGGTTACCTTATTGAGTTGTTTATAATCTATACACAGTCTAAGGGTGTCATCCTTCTTTTTCACAAATAGAATTGGTGCTCCCCATGGAGACATGCTGGGCCGGATATAGCCCTTATCCATCATTTCTCTCAATTGCAATTTGAGTTCAACTAGTTTAGGTGTGCTCATCCGATAGGTTGTCCTAGACACCGACACCGCTCCTGGTGCAAGTTCTATCGAGAAGTCAATGTCCCTTCTCGAAGGTAGACCCGATACCTCTTCTAGAAATACATCTTTGTATTCTCTCGGGGTAGGGTGGTCTTCGAGGCTTGGTTTGTCGCCTTCAATTGTTTTCAACACCTGTATTGCATATAGGGGACATCATTTTCAACAATACCTTCTCATTTGTAGATATGATATTTGTCTCACCGAGACAGGTTTTCGGATCCCTTGAAGGGTTATCCTTTTTCCTTCTTTACTTACACATTCTAAGGTTTTATGGTAATAGTCCAATCTGGCTTTATGGGCAGCTAGCCAGTCCATACCAATCAACAGATCATACGATCCTAGGGGTAATATGTTAAGGGTTGCTTGGGTGGGGAATTCACCCAACATTAAATGGCAGGCTGGTATGACCTCTGGTACCCTTCTTTTGGTGCCAATGGCTAACTGTACCAACCATGGCTTGGTAGGTTTATGTGGCTGTAGTTTACACTTATCAACAGTCTTAGGGGATATATAACTCAAAAATGAACTAGGGTCAATCAGAATAGACACTAGATGATCATAAATCATACCTTCTATTTCCACCACTAAAGCTTGGTGGTTGACTTGGTTATTATCCAAGGCTACATAAATTTGTGACACACTTCTGGCCACATCATTGACGGTGGCAGCTTCTTGGATGCTGTAAATTCTCTGACTATTCTGTTGTCGGTGTGGACAGTCTCTCAGTAGATGTTCTTCTCTGCAACCCCAACATTTCAAAGGCTCTCTCTTTGGGTTATCAGCCTTCACTGGTATAGATCCAGAAGTTTTATTTCCGCCCAAGGAGGGAAAGTTCTGCTGGTGTACACTCTAGGCTGGGAAGCTCATCCTTGAGTTCTTCTTATAGTTCTTAAATCTTGGGGATTTAATCCCCTTTCTCTGAAATCCCGAACTATTCTTCGGTTTCTAGCCTTCACGAGGCTCTGTCCGATGTCCAAACTGTTAATGACAATATCTTGCCTTTCGGATAGTGCCTTCTAGGGTCTTTGGCTCATCAAATTCAATTATGTTCCTATAGTCCTTAGGTAGTCCGCTGATGAAATGTTGCACCTTGTCCTTTTCTGCTTTTATATAAGGTACATACCTTAGCAACTCGAGGAATCTACTGACATATTCCTCTATAGTGAGTTGCCCCAGTTTGAGTTCATAGAATTCTTTGGTCTTTTCGTCGAAATATTTTTCCGACAGATACTTCTTCCGGAAGTATTTCTCAAACCGTTCCCATGACAGGTCCTCTTCATGAACCCCTTTCACATTCTTAAGGTCTTCCCACCAAATGGAAGCCTTTCCGTTCAAGTTGAAGGTGGCCACTCGGGCCTTCAAATTTTCTAAGAAGTCATGGACTCTAAAATACTTCTTTAGTCCAAGCAGCCAGGCCTCTGCTTCCTCTCCCTTCTTTATTTCACCATCGAAGGAGGGTGGTTTGGCCTTCCTGAATTCTTCGAATTTATGATCCTTGGAAAGCTTTCGCTTCTTCTATCTTCTTCGGGAATAAGAACTAGTTCTGCTGCTAGAAGAGCCCTCTGGACCACCAACTTCCTTCTCAGAGGAATCGTCCGCCACTGGTCCTTTACCTATGGGATGGACCTTTTTCGAGGTGCTCCTCTCAGTGTGGCCACTGATATGACCATGTTTCTGTACCTCAGGTTCATGTTGCATTTGTCTTTGTAGGTCGGATAAGCTTTGCAGTAAAACTACGTTAATTTCTGTTTGCTTCTCTTGTTCTTTCATCATCCTCTCATTGTCAGCCTTGCAGCTTTGTAATTCGACCATGAGGCTCCTCACAGTCTCAACTAGATCTGGAGGGGTCCCTACCGCCCTCCTTTCATTTGACTCTTCGTCTCTATTGTCGAAGCCTTCCCCCACTTCATGGTGAGTCACCATTATCTACGTCTGTAATTTTCCGCGGTTGATCTTCCGCTTTGTGTGCAAAAGAAAAAAACTGGTTGTTAGTCAATATTTATATTTATTTATATCCAGTACATAATTCATATTTTTCACATGCACACTCACAATAGGAGTTTTCATTCTTAACTTCAACTTTTGATTAAGAAGGTTAAGACAGGGGGTTACTCCTTTTAGGGGTGTTTCGAACGGAGCTCCTGCACAACTCGTTCATGAGCCCAAGCAGGCCAAGTGTTGTAACCATGCTCTGATACCAATTTGTAACACACCCACCATGGGGCTAGAATTTTTTTAGCTTTCTTTCCTTATTCTCGAGGGACAACGCTCCCCGAGATCCTAAGGAGCCTAGCACAGACCCTCCTTTCCCTTTATATGTTTTTCATATGACCGTGGCTATGCCCACAGTCCTTACCGAGAGGGCACTTCTGCTATCGCGATACAGAGAGTTGTGAGGCAAGCGATCCCTTGCTCTCTTGACTTTCGAAGGGCCAAAACCCAAAATGGACCTAACCTCTTACAGAGATTGACAGCAAGCCAGAATAATTTTGGTACTCTACCCTTCGAGGTTTACTCCATAGGGATTTCGGGATGTGCGATGACAGGAGGTCTCACACCTGGGTTTCCTGTGAGTTGAAACTCCGAAACTTGCACACACACACACACACACACACACACACACACACATATATATATGTCACTCAGCCTATTTCGGGAGTTCACAAACTGGGTTTTCGGGTCTGGCGAGTACAAGAGAACTTGTCGATAGGTAACTCGGGTGCCGAAACACCGAAACACCATATCTCAAACACACTATTATTATTTCGGGGTTTCACAATTTGGGTTTTCGGGACTGGCGAGTACAAGAGAACTTGTCGATAGGTATCCCGGGTGTCGAAACACCGAAACACCATATCTATCCGTGCTAAGCCATTTCGACATTTCTCCTTTCGGGATTTCAAGTTATGTGAGAACAAGGGGTCTCACTCCTAGGTTTCTTGGGAGTCGAAACTTCGAAACACCAAACTTTAAACATGCTCCACTATTTCAGGATTTCCTCCATCAGGATTTCGGGATATGCGACGATAGGAGGTCTCACACTTGGGTTTCCTAGGAGTCGAAACTCCGAAACACCAAACTCTAAACATACTCCATTGTTTCAGTATTTCCTCCATCGGTATTTCAGGATATGCGACGACAGGAAGTCTCGCACCTGGGTTTCCCGGGAGCCGAAACTCCGAAACACCAAACTTTATACATACTCCATTGTTTCGGGATTTCCTCCATCGGGATTTCAGGATATGCGATGACAGGAAGTCTCGCACCTGGGTTTCCCGAGAGTTGAAACTCTGAAACACCAAACTCTAAACATACTCCACTATTTCAGGGTTTTCCCCCATCGAGATTTCACGGGTCGGGTTTTCGAGACTGGCGAATACCTGGGGCCCGCACTTAGGTACCCCGGGTGCCGAAATACCGAAGTATATTAACTTCTCCACACTCTATCTTTTCGGGACTTAGCTACACGCTATCATTTTGGGATTTTGCGAGTCGGAGTTTCGAGACTCGTGGGTATAAGGAAACTCACACTTAGGTACCCCAGGTGCCGAAACACCGAAATGTCCTAACCCATACAACCGCTATCATTTCGGGACTTCGCGAGTCAGGGTTTCGGGACTTGTGGGTACAAGGAAACTCACACTTAGGTACCCCAGGTGCCGAAACACTGAAATGTCCTAACCCATCCAACCGTTGTCATTTCGGGACTTCGCGAGTCGGGGTTTCGGGACTTGCGAGTACAAGGGAACTCCCACTTAGGTACCCCAGGTTCCGAAACACCGAAATGTCCTAACCCATCCAACCACTTTCATTTCGGGACTTTGCGAGTCAGGGTTTCGGGACTTGCGAGTACAAGGGAACTTGCACTTAGGTACCCCTGGTGCCGAAATACCGAAATGTCAAAGTCTAAGAGGACCATTCTCTCTCGTTCAAGGTTTTAATACTTACACCATAAAATCCTCGAGCAGATCCTTGGATAAACTTTCAAAAAGGGTGTCCTTGTGGGGAGATCTATCCAGGGCATTACTTGGGACAAATAGGGGAATAAACTTCTCGAGAACAGACTTGAAAACTGAATCTGTTCAATATATATATATATATATTTACGTAAGCCATAGGTGGACCCGAGAACAGACTTGAAAACTAAATCTGTTCAATATATATATACTTAAGCCATAGGGGGTCTTTCCAATATAAGCATACAACCACCATTTCAGATCAAAACACCATACAAACAGTCTTATACTGAAACCATTCATAACTGCATAAACCAAGAGCATACATGTCAAAATATTAATTTTCAAGATACAAGATATAACACTTATCAGAAAAACACCCGGTTTGATGCAACTGCTGAGAGGGGTGCTTGTTTCCACCCAACAGTAGGCTCAGTGATTCCAAATGGATTTACCACTAGCCACCCCTGAGCTTAGACCACGATGATGTGAGACTGAGTCTCTGTTCATCAGAAGTCGAGAACGAAGGTTACTCTCCTTCTTCTCTGCTTATCAATCACTCTGTATATTTTTCCAGAGTCCTTCCGATTTCTCCCCTCTTGCTATCTCTGTCGCGACTGCCCCCTCTTACACATCTTTCCTGCCTTTTCTTTTTCGGTGAGGGCATGGCACGAATTTCCCCGCAGTGGTCAGGTTTGAGGCTTCCCCACATGGGCGGTTCACCCCCATCCCTCATTAACTCATGAGGAGCCTCTTCACCTACCAACCTGGCGAGTAATTCATTTTGGGGCCAGCGAGACGCTCTTGATCTTCGGGCCAGTGAAGACCAAATATGATATTGGTTTCGGTGGAAGTTAACGCCACCATTCCAGGTGCCTTCCACCACCTTTCATCAACCATCGTGGTCTCTTTTCAGCACATCCCCCTCCTAGCAGTCCTGCAACATATATTCATAACATTATTTACATTCGTTGACCTTTTATACTAAGGTCCATTCAAAATCACACATTCACATCTTTGAGTCTGCCATAGTTCTTGGCCAGTATAGTTATTTTTACAGACTAGGGGAAACAGGGTGTTACAACACACAAACATCAAACGTCCATCGAATACAAGCTCATAAATATTGTAATATATGTGAATTCCTAACTGATCATAGTACAAAAGTTTTTCCACATAATCTGAAAAACACGAAGTGGTGCCACATATGTGAAGCTTCTGATCACCGAACATCCGAGTGCCATCTAAACACTCAAAATCAGAATAATAAACAAACAATCTACCACACAAAAACCATCGATCAAGCAAACAACTATGGTTGAAGAGATGATTACAATCAACAAAGTTACCAACTTAATGAGAACTATGACCTCAAAACGAGAACTCTGGCCCAAAAGACCCATATTTTTTCAAAAAAAACATGAAAATCAATCCCCAAATCAAAAAGTGGTGCTACAGGTAGTACCATTTTTTTCAAATGGGGAAACATTACAACATTTTTCAAACATGTCCTTAAAAAACGCATACAGTAGCTTAGAAAAATCTTTAAATCAATACCTAAATTAAAAAAAATGATGTTACATAATTGTTTTTTTTCAAAACATTAAATTTATAGATATTTTGAAACCGTATTTTTAGCAGTCGATACCATTAAAACCAAAACCTCAAAATCAACCATCAAATTGAAAAGTACTTCTACCGATAGCACCCATTTTAAATTTGGGGTATTTAAAATGGTGTTATATATATATATATATATTTTGGTGTTTTGTTAACTTTTCTAAAGCTTTTGGACCATAATTTTTTTTTATCCTTTTTTTTAAAAATTCTCATTTAACCTTAGTTTATATATATTTTAAATTTTTTTTGTTTTTTTTTTCCACTTTAGTTTTTTAAGATTTTCTTTGATTTTGTAATTATATAAATTTGCTTTTTGATTTTTTTTTCTTTTTTAATTTCAATTCTTTTATTTTTTTTTAGTTTTAATTTATAAAAAAAAATCAATTATATTTTTTGTTAAATATTTAAAAATAGTGTTATTTAACTACAATGATTTTCTATCTATTAATGTAAAGGTAAAAAATGTGTTAAAAATGATATTTTCCACTATATTTAAAAATGAATGGAAAACAAATTTAATTAAGGAGATGAAAAAACATATTTTCAAAAAAATAAATGGTAAAAAATATTTCAAGATTGAAAGAAGCATGGAAAAATGACAAATCATTGTTAAAAAGAAAATTGAAAATAGATGAAAAAACAAGCATTAAAAAAAAAAGTGGAAACATTCTGTATTAGAAAATTTAAAATATAAAAAAACCACCTAAAAATGGAGGGGGGGGGGGGAGTTTGCTACCGGTAGCACCATTTTTCAAAAGGGGGTAAAAAACTTGACCCCCCCCCCAAAATGAGAACTTTGTAGAGTTCTCGTTAAGTTGGTAATTATGTTTATGTTGATCGTGGTCGAGGTAGAGGAGGTCGACGTGGATTCGGTGGTCAAGGTTGAGGTTATGGACGTCCATATTGTTTTAATTGTTGGAAAGATGATCACGCCAACGCAAATTTCCCTATAAAATACATAATTGATCTGAAATTTTTCAATATATGCGACATTGGAGATCATTCCTTAGAATACTTCCCGATAGTACTCGACAAAATAATACCAAGAAAAAATGTGAATTTACTACATGCAGTATCCAAGGAAGAGGTGAGGAACTCCAAAAACTTACATATTGTTACAAGGTCAGGTGCATGATGAGATATTCACACTCCACCAAAAAATTACCAAAGAAAGAAGGCTAACAACTTCCCAAACCCAGATAAGGAAGAGAAAAACATGAGAGAAGCTCTTAAATTTTTGCAGCTCCTCAAAGAAAAACATTCAATAGGTAGTTTGTTGGATCTACTCAACATATTGCAGGAATACAAAGATGATTAGAAACTGACCAAGGATGCAAATCACTTCTCTTATAACAACAAAGATTATGATCCACGAGTCAACTTGGAGATTGAGGGAATGGTGGTCAACTAGGTGGTCGTTGATTTATCCCATGTCAGTTGGGCATAATTCTGACTCCACCTTATACAACTGGCAAATAAAAAAATTATGAAGCACATGTGAAATATTGTTGATCTATTGAAATTATTCCAAAGAAACATCTTAAGACATGTTACTCAATCCAGGTTGTACCAAAATTATACGAAAAGATAACTCGACAAACTTCCACTCTTATATCGACCAACAATCAAACAAGAAAACCCTTCTGATGCAACAAATGGTATGCCCCTTTGACCCATGTCGAAGAAGTGGCAAAGTCCATAGGAGAGCAAGGGAGGACACAAATCCTTGTGGAAACTTTCATAGGCCAAGCTGCAAGGTGGTGGGAAACACATTCCCCCGGATTACAAACATGGATGATTGTGTCGACATACTTTGTTGAAATATTTAGAGACAAGAAATTATCCAAAGATCCATATATTCCCGCATTCAAACTTGGCTACGACCCAGTAGAAAACATTCAACGTTGCGAAATCGAGTGGAGAAAAATAGGATATAAGGATGAAAGGGTATGGGCCCATATGTTTCCAAGTACATTAGATGACATATCAAACAGATGGTTTAAGATTGAATAATCATACGACCATACCTAAAGGTGGGTTGAAGTTAAAGAAACTTTTATACAAGACTTTGAATTCAATCTAGAAGAAGAACAATTGAGAGATATAGTATAACATATCAAAATATTTCTAGAAAATCCTTCACCAGTTGTAAAAATAGAAAAAGAAAATATGTCGGTCGATGGAGGATCGACATCGAATTGAAATTTTGTGTTGGTAGAAAAAAAAAATATCAACTGCACGGAGGATCGACATGGAGAATATAAATGCCTAGGACAGAGTTTCCAGTGGAAGTAATACCACCCAACACTGCAGAATCATGTGAAGTCAGTATTAAGTATAGCTACAGAACACAAATAAGATCAGGGACAACCCAAATTCCTATTTTTTTTTATTAAAATTGAAGAGGGAGAATGCCATCTCGACGAAGCTAAGCCACCAAAATGGATGGATGCAGAAATAAAAACAAAGGAATTTGACATATCAAATGATGATAGACCAAAAATGGAATAAATAGGTGATTATTGGTTGACAAGAAAACATCGGACATAGTCAATCTACTAAAATAATGTCAAGATGTTTTTGCACGTGACTACAAGGACTTGAAAGGACTTGTAGAGGAAATGGGTGAAATGAAGAGTGAACTTATTCTAGGAGAAAAACCATCAAAAAATGAACGTACAAGTTAGCGCATAAATATAAATTGATCGTTCAAAAAGAAATCAAGGGAATTATACAAGCATGTATTATTTATCCTATCGACAAGGCAAAATGGGAAAGTCCCATGGTCATGCAACCAAATAAACATGATCCCAAAAAACTAAGAATTTGTGTCAATTTTCGGGGACTCAACAAACAGACAGTGACCGATCCACTCCCAATGCCCTTTGGTGATGAAATTCACAATGAATTCATTGGTAAATAATGTTATTCATTCATTGATGGGTTCTCAGGATATAATCAGGTGCCAATAGAAAAAAAAGATCAGGAAAAAACAACATTTGTGTCAGAATTTGGATATTTTTCTTACAAAGTAATGCCTTTCGGCCTGAAGAATGCACCAACAATTTTTTCGATAATAGTGGTTAAATCATTTCAAGAGTATATATACAAAACCATGGTTGTATACTTCGACGACTGGACAATATATAGTTTATTAAAAAATCACATACAATGGCTTCAACTTATGCTAGAACATTGCAAACAGATTCAATTATCATTAAACATCAAGAAATGTATATTTTCCACACCTATTGGAATCTTGCTAGGACATGTGGTAAAGTTCAACATGGATAAGATTAAGATTATCCTTGATCTAAAACCACTCGTGAATAAAAAATAGATCAAAATTCTATTAGGTCATACTGGATATTATCGAAAGTTTATATGCCATTACTTGGACATCACATTCCCAATGGATGAGATTTTACGAAAACATGTTGAATTTAAATGGAGCTAAGACTGCCAAGAATCCTTCAAATTTTTAAGGAAGAAGTTGGTCGAAGCACCCATTCTCAAATTTCCAAATTGGTCGAGAAAATTTCATGTCCATGTCGATGCATCCAATGTAGTTGTTGGGTTGGTCTTAGCTCAACCATATGACGACACAATGGATCACCCAAATGCGTCTGCAAGTCAAAAATTGAATAAGGAAGAAAAAAACTATTCAACTACGGAAAGGGAAGCCCTATCAATTATTTTTTCTCTACAAAACTTTCGTCACTATTTACTTCCAAATCCATTTACATTTTTTACAGACCATCAAACATTGAAATACTTGGCCAATAAACCAGTTCATCAAGGAACGATTTTTTGTTCGTTACTATTATTTAAAAATTTGAATTTGACGTAATCATATGACCGGGGAAAAAGAATGTTCGACCCGATCACCTTTCATGACTAGAAACATGAGAAGATACAACAGACATCAACGATGACCTTCCAAATGCACATTTATTTAGAGTCTAAGATTCCCCTAAATATTTAGAAGATATTGCCAATTTCATAGAGGAAGGAAAGGCCCTTGAGGACCTCCTAATAAACAAAAATAAATCTCTAGTTCTAAAAGTTGCACCATTCACAATCATTAACAAATACTTATAAAAAATGGGAATGGATGATGTTTTAAGAAGATGTGTGCCATAACATGAACGGGAGGATATAATTAATGAATCCCATGTAGGAGTTTTTTGGGGGACATTTTCAGGCTGACACGACAAATAGAAAGGTACTTCAAGTAGGCCTGTGGTGGCCGACTTTGCATAAAGACTGTCAAGAACAAGTAAGAAAATGTGACAGTTGTTAGAGGCTTGGACGACCTTTCTGAAAAAATGAAATGCCACTAAGTTAAATAAACTCCAATCAAGCGTTTGAAATTTGGGTTATCGACTTCATCGGGCCATTTCCACAAAGGGAACAAAGAACTGGTTTCAAGTACATCATTACTACAGTCGAATATGTGACCAAGTGGGAAGAGGCTGAGGCAATCGAATCTTGTACCAAAGAGGTAGCAACTAAATTCATCTACGAGAAAATAATTACAAGGTTTGGTTTTCCCCTGACACTAATTAACGACCATGGAACTTAGTTTGTGAATGAAACAATTAAAGTTCTACTGGAAAAAAAATTAATCAACCATAGAAAAATGACAACTTATCACCCACAATCAAACGAGACAGTTGAATCCTTCAATTAAACATTACACAAAGGACTTACAAAGATTTGTGGCATAAACAAAGATGATTGGGACTATAAGATTCCTGCAATCCTCTAGGCGTATAGATCGACATTCAAAATATCGGTTGGGAAAACTCCATTCAAGCTAGTCTATGGCCAAGAAGCTATTATCCCTTTACAATTTTGGACCAGTTCTGACAAAGTGGCAGCTATAGAAAAATTTGAGGAGAGAAAAAATGGGAATGACCGACTATACCAACTAAACAAGCTGGAAGAAGAAAGGTTAATAATGATCCATCACCAAAAGGTTTAGAAGAAACAAAAAAAATCGTGGCACGATCCTCACATAAAGAAAAAGGGTATAAAAGAGGGAGACTTAGTCTTACTATATGATAGTCACATAAAAGGAAAACCTAGAAAATTGGAAACAACATGGCTGGGGCCTTATGTGGTGGAAGATATTCGAACGAATGGAGTTTTCCAACTTAGAACATTATTGGGGAAACCATTTAAGAAAGTAATTAATGGTGCCTATTTAAAAAAGTATTAGGTATAAAATAAAATAACTGTGTTGGAAAAATATAGCTGGGAGTTTCCAACATGAACTGACTAAACTGACTAATCATACTTATGAGAAATAAACCTTGCTTAAAATTAATAAACGAAAAAACAGTTAGACAAATTCAGGTATAAAAAAATGAAAACGTAAAGTATTTAATGGACAAACATAATGCTAAAGAAAAGATGCAATAAAGTCAAATGGAGAGAGAAAGCATCCCCTAGACGAGCCTGAGACAAAGAAGCAAAAGATATTCTTGACATTCCACATGTTCGATCAACTTAAGAAAAAACTTAATAAGAAGATACTCAAGTGAAAGGATCAGTCTGGGAGCAAGTGAGTGCGGTTCAAGTGAGCGTATATCATATGAGCATAGACCAAGAGAACATGAATCAAATTGGCATGAAAAAAGACGACATCATTCAAACTCACTCAAAATTAGAAAAATGAAAAAAGAAAACAAGCCATCACCGACATCGACTAAGTTAGTCCGGTAATACAAATGGCTCAAAAATACCCATTGGTCGGCCCATGTATCGACCATGTATCAACATAGGAGACCTCGTCAATCAGGTCCATGACAACGCCGATCGAGAAAACATCGACTTCGGTAGAGAAGAAGCATTTAATTTGGGATAGGTAAAAGACAACGAGAGAATTAATGATGGAAATGACCATTGTACAATCGTTCACACAATCGTCTATTACATCGATATACGTGACAATCAATAACAAGATCTTGCAATTAATGATTGATAGCACGTAAACAAATTCCAATCGGGAAGCAATTTAAATGTACACTCGTTCGACTCACTCGTACCACCAGTATTTATGACGGAAGAGTGTGAAATACAAGAGCAACTGGATGCATTAAACCCAACGCTTTCGCCATCAACAATAAATTTGGAAGAAGCCTACCACTTTACCTCATTGTTATTTTCACCTCCATAGCTAAGTATAGAGTAGAGAGCATAGTCGACCAAACCCATAAATTCACCAACTTTACCCAAAGCTAGTAACCAAGATCAACAAATGTCGAGGATGAGGGGTCAATTCGACAGTGAAATAGAAGGTTCAAGAATGAGTCAATTTTTTGATAGAGCGACCGCGATGCCATTGAAAATTTAGATGAAAAATATCCATCTTTTGAATATGGAAGAATCATATTGGAGAAAGCACTGGCTAAATTTCACAGAATGGGAAATGCAAGAATGAAGCTAGAAAGAAGAAACCAAATTCTTATAAAAAGTAGGAATTCGACATATCCTTGGTGCCCCACAAGTAGCTAACATGGGTCTATGGAAAGAAGAAGAGGTAAAATTCATTGTTAGTCGGTATCATCAAGGATACCTCTGTTTGGATCAGATAATAGAAATAACTATCATACTCCTCTACCAAATCTTGGGCATACCAAGAGCAGGGGCCAAGGTACCCAAATCGACCAACACAAATGAATGGATGAAGTTTTTTATGGGTTCAACGACAACCAAAAACTCTAAGGGGTTGTTGATCAACAAAATTACCTACCCAAGAGCACGTTGGTCCTCCATAATAATATCTTTGTGCTTCACACCATCAGGTCGGGCATCTGACGTAAAGATAACAATGTTCGAGGCAATAGCTCAAGTCTTTCAGAATGTAGAAAGGTTCAATTGGGTTGAACACTTGGCCGACATGATCAAAACCAATTGCAAAGAAGTTCAAGATTCAGGTAGAGCCATCAAATTTCCTTCATTGTTAATATGGATATAAATAGAACAATATGGGCCTATCGAAGAAACAACATTCACATCTAAGAAAACCCTGACAATGGAGAGGTACATATTTTTCTCCTCGAATCAGACATGTACATCAATATCACTTCGACCAGAAGAGATATTTCGACTGTGGGTCGCAGGGTTGAAAGATAGTACCCACAGATGGCAAGTCGAGAAAGCACTCCATCGAGCAATTCCAAAACCTTTCCACATTCAACTCAACATTGATTGCACAAAGATGTGGTGTGGAGTTGCTTCAACAATAGAACCAAAAGAACTACATTACCATCCAAAAGTGGAAGAAATGTTCACAGAACTGGAAAGACAAATCAATAAGAATTTAGAAATTTCGCCCGAGGCACAACAAACAGGGGTTCCTATAATATTTCCAATGACCGTCGGGGAGAAATAATAATAAAGAGAAGTCTCTCTTTGCACAGTTCCATTTGTCAAAGACTTACAAGCTTCGACAGTCGTACCTCCCAATCCTTCCCTAGGAAAAATAAAACATCCAACTAAAAAGAACAAGGGGAAGGAAGATTGTTACACATTATTTTCGTCATCCCTATGATCGTTAATGATGTAAACCTATCTATTGCCTTTAGAGGGGTCACAGTGGCCTAAGTTCCTGAAGAGAGAAGGAAGAAGAACTTTTCCTGAGAAAAGAAGTTTCTTTTTTCTATGTAAAAACCTTATAAAAAGAAATGTACGCAGGTTGCTATATAGGCAGGGTGCGGGAATGACCAATTCCCGCAGGTTGCTATATAGACAGGGTGCGGACTGCCCGCAGGTTGCTATATAGCTAGGGTGCAGACATTCCAGCACGTAGGAAAAACGTACGGTTTCTCGAATTTTCTAGAAGGAGAAGCTTCTTGGGTGAGGTGGCATCCGAACGGTTTGGATCTTACTCGCTTTCATGATTTAGTGGGATCATCCTAACCTCCTCATCCTATCT
>ML800682.1:54046-68080 GCA_009831015.1 Picea engelmannii
TGTTACTTATTCTTGCCTCTTAGTAAATTCAATATTTAAAACTTAAGGAAAGCGTCCTATTCTGTCATGTTTTGTTCTAGATCCAGGTGGATCTAGGGAGATCGGTTTGTGTCCGCACTTACGGATTTATCCATAAACAAAGATGTCGAGAAAGAAACACTAGAGATCGACAAAAATGAGATATGGAGAGAAACATTCCGGTCGAATGAGGGAATCAATTTAAATGACCCCATCATTAAAGATAAAATTACAAGTATCACCTCTAAGATCGCAGAAAAATTACAGCAAACCCGATAAGACACCGTTTTCATGAAGAATATATATAGTTCCTCGGTCGGACCAGAAATGAAGGAAAATTTCTAGAAATCTAAGGAGAAAAAGTAGTAGGTCAAGAACATAAAGAGCACGCTCATGAAAATTGAAACAAGAGGGGCGAAGAGGCATAAAATCTTAGAAAGCTCAACTACTTATGTCAGCCCGAAAAAGGTCACAATGAACACAACAAATTGGGAAATAAGACCAAGATCAACACTAAGTAAGAAAAGGACACATGATGTTGCAATCGACCTTACCATGGAGTCACCTCCAGTAGAACCGGTCTCGATCATGGAAGAACTTATAACTAAGAAAAGAAAGAGGAAAATCATAATCAACGAGTCATCCGAAGAAACATAGTTAGATCATCCAATCAAGATGAATGACATCGATATAGAAACTCTCGACATGGAGCAACAACATTCGGTCGAGGAAATCGACACATAGTTGATAAAACAACAATCGACTAGAAAACCAATGTCACCACAACGTTCAGTTGAGGAAATAAAAATCGATGAGTTGAACATATCGACACAAAAATAGGAAGTCCATCCATTTGAGGCATTTTATCAGTAGGAAGAAGTCTTACGGACAACGAAGACACATCAGGCCGAGGTTGGCCAGAATACTAAAGAAGCAGAGCCAAAAACCGACATCCCAAGCATACAAATGGAGAAATTTGAAAATAACCAAACTAAGAAGCCATTACCTGAGGATAATCCTATCGATGTTGAAAATATTAATGCAAAAGGACTAGAGCTCCAAGACAAAGAGGATATGGAGGTGCAAAATACCCAGTAGGAGGAGGAAGAAAAATATGAAAAAAGTGAACAAAGCATCCCAACAACACAACAGACGGTAACAAAAGATGCCCAGTCGTCCAAATCTACAAATAAAAGAAAGAAAAGGAATACATACATGATTACGATCAAAACAAATGGAACAACTACTCCAACAGGTTTGTCGGTCAAGGCTTCATTTGATCCGACCACTATTTCTAAAAAAAACTTGTTCGAATTACATGGAATTATTTCAAAAGAATAAGAAGGGATATGGAAGAAAGTGTTGAAAGAAGGAAGACATGTCGAAATACTAAAGCAAGAGAAAAAAAATATCTTGGAAGGATGCATAGAAGCAGTTAGGATGAATGAGGGGATATAATAGATATTGGAAGCACAGAACCCCCTAAAAGGCTTTAAATAACTGATGGACATAATGATCAAAACCAACACAGACTACCGATAACAGGTAGAGGCTCTGAAGAAATAAAACGAAGAAGTCGAACAACAACACGACTTATCGATCAAAGAAATCCAAACAACTCAGGAGTATATGGACACAGCCTTAGAAACATAATGAAATAATCTGAAGGGATTTAAGAAGAACATACATAAATTAACAAAACAAGCTATCACATTGAAATATGTGGTAAGTGAATGGCCGACTCATTTTGCAGACACATTTAGTAAATGTCGGATACTAAAGGTTGCAGTCAAAAATATAGAAAGGACAAGAAACTTGGCTATGGGTAACAAAATAAAAGAATCCCTCACCATGCAACTAGAAAAATAAATATCAATAGAGAAAAAACTATCACAGCAGGAGCAGGAATGGTAGAAAGAGGGACACAGAGTGCAGTTGGAAACTAACCAACCATCCATTCACCTCAGCCAAATCATATGTAAAATGCAGGCCACAAAACAACAATTCGACCAAGAGTCAGGAACATATCAAACATCAAGTATAGTAGAGAAAGTAGACTTGATTTCCCAATCAAAAATTCTAAATATGGAAGCACAATAGGCGATCGTCACATGGTGTGACTTCATTCAACAAACAAAGCAATCAACCCCTAGTATTATTCATTCCGCCTTCAAATTCAGCAAAGAAAGAAAAAATAACAAGGATGTCAACGAAACTAATGGAGGAAATCCAGGTAGTACAAGAGATCAACCAAAAATAGTACTTTTAGTCATCCTACCATATAAATATTTTGTCTCCTCTTCTTACATGTTCTCTTTCTCTCTTCATATTCTACTTCTCCATATTGTAATATTGTAATCAAAATATGAAAAAATTATTTTGTATAACCCCCACTTTCTCAAGACGAGCAAGGAATTGAGGTGGGGGGAGATGTTGTAGGGGCTAGTTGACCCTGTTAACTAGACCCGACAATCGACTAAGAACTAATCATTCGACTGATGTAGTTATAAGTAGAGGTCGATCAAAGTATATGTTAATGGACAGACCTGGGTAGTTAATTGGTTACAATTGCCTGAAAGAGATATACATAGACAAGCACATGAAGGCTCATATAGCTTCATGTGAGAGTTTATATGTAATTGTGTTTTACTGTTCTCTCATACAATAAATGGATTGTTCTTTGGGATCTCATTACTTGTGTATGTCTTTACCTATGTCTATGTGTATGCATGTATCTCTATGATGTCTATGTAAGGATATATTGGTAACTCTCCTTATTTTCTCCTAGATTACAACAAGTACATTGGGCTTGCATTCATCAGTGGTAGGTTCCCTCTCTATTGACAGTGGGAATACATCAATGTCCCCTGCTCGATAGATTCTACCAGGTGTTTGACATCAACTCATTTATTCATACTTTATAGATTGTACCATGGTACCTTGATGCCCATTATCATTATCGGTGGGTCGCCCCACGTTTTTTAACGGTATACATCAATAACTAGTAATCAAAAGGTGTCTCATTGTGTTTGACCCCAACACATCTATTCACATAGTGTAGACTCATACTACAACATATTGTTTTGAAGAATTCAGATGAAGTACGAGCATCACATCTTTTGTGCTCCTACTTGACATATATTGTACCACCCCACATAAATTGGTACTTGCATAGGATCAGTTTGTTCTCTCCATTGGTACTAGATATCCTCTTTTTATTTTTATTTTGAGACATATCTCCATTGTGTATCTATTTGTGGCTATGATCTACTTTGACATGGATCCATTGTGTATTCCTTGTGACCATGCTTTCTACTTTATATATATCGCATGGATCCACTATGTATTGTTTGTGGCCATGGAAATTATTTATACTTTCATATATATTCCATAGATCCACAATGTACTTGATTTGGCGGCCATGCTTACATCACTCCTGAGCATGGCTATGCCCAACTTGGGAAGAGAATATTCTTACTTGATCTTTGTTGACAGTTTTTGTTCTTGGATCAGTTGTTCGGGAACCTTCATCTAGATCTACTTCAATGCATCCTCACCTATTAGAGTTATAATGTATTTTGTCCATCCATTTCCCTTTTAAACTCACACATTAGGGGGCATCTATTATATTAGAATTTACCACACCATTTGCATTGTGAGATGGCTTAGTCCTTGTCCCTGAATTGCAAGTTTAAATCCCAAGTTTTCTCATCAAAGTCACTTGAAAAACAATGTTTTTTCTTATATCCACGGGTCACCTTTGTGCAACATGCAAAAATCCACGCCTTTCTAGTGTACAACCCGCAGATGCCTTCAAAAAATATGAAAAATAAATTAATTCCATATTTTCAGGCGGGGATTTCAGTTGGGCTCGTTTCACAACCTCCCCGATCCCATAACAAATAGAATTCAACCTCCTTAACTTATTGAGGATGGTATAGAGGAACCTTTGGGGGCATGTATGAGGAGGACAACCTAGGTGCAAATTTATGCTGAAGAAATTACAAGTCTCTATATTCCCCTTTACCCTATGAGTAGCATCCCTATGACCTGGAACCCTTGTTCCAAAATTTCCTTCCTTTTCATTATATGACCATAAGGTGTGTTCCGATCCTTATTGGTTCACCCAAGGAAGGGAAATATTGTTGAGTGATGCTTGAAGGAAATTTTTGAGGAACTTGGGAGGTTGTCTTCGAGGCAATGCTGACGGTTGGAGTCAGGTTGTAACCACTTCTTTTACCATTGCTAATAAAGAGTTCTCTTTTCCCCATACTTGTGTAGTATTGATTCAATTTATTTATGTATTTCCAATTACTCTTCATGTTCGAATCTATCTATTAGTTACTTGTATGATTTTATTCTATAACTACCTTGTTGCAACACTTTCTTGATCTTCTTTTGCAGGTTAACTCAAGCAGGAGTCAAGAGCAGTACCAAGGTCAAGAGAGGGGAACACAATCAAATGTAAGGAGACAAGGTGTGAAAATTTATTCCCTCTATGATAAAGTATTTATTTCATTACAAGTCTTGTGTGTGGGTTAGGGTTCTGTCTTTCACTTGGTCAATATCTGTTGTGACATGACCCAAAGTCATGGGGGGAAATCCCATAACAATTATTTTACTATGTTATTTGCGAGATTCATGGGATAGTTTAGTGATAACTATTGGGAGTAAAGAAACCATAATAAAGTTTGATGATGTGGTTTCATACTTGTTATCAGAATAAATGCGGAGGAAAACGATGGATAGTCAAAGAAAAAAATGATTATCTATAAGAGGATGTTCCCCGAATAGAAATAAAAATAACTCCTCGAGTGGGAGATATAAATCTAGAGGCAGATATAAATATCCAGGAAACTCCTTAAGGAAATTATGGAAATGTGGTAAAAATGGGAATTACAATAAGGATTTTATATCTAAAAGCGCTGAGAGAAGGAAGGGATCTGATGATATTCCTTCCATAGAAGAGATGACCTCCTCAAAGAAAGGAAGGGATGTGTACTTGGATTCTTCAAGCATGCATGCAAATCATGATGTATGATTGATCAATTCAAGTTCTTCTTTTCATATGACTCCCCATAAGGAGTGGTTTTGTGATTATGAAAATTATATTGGAGGTGGTGTTTTCCTAGGGGATAACTTGATAGCCAAAATCACAAGATGAGGAAAAGTCAAGATGCTTCTCAAGGATGGAAGGATTAGAACACTCCATGGGTTTTTCACATTCCATAGCTAGCTAGAAACTTGATATTTGTAAGTAAGATGAGTGACGTAGGTGTATATACTGTGTTTGAAAAGGAAACCTACAAAATGATTCGAGGAGAAATGGTGTTGATGAGGGTAGTTCAGAATGGAACTTTGTATAAGATGTTGGGAAGCATTATCGATAATGGGTGTAACATTTATGTTTTTCCTGAGGGTGGAAATGAAGAAGACAAAATCCTATTGTCTCTGGAGAAAATACAATGGTGTGCCATCAAAGACCGAGACATTTTGGAGAGAAGGGAATTTGAGTAGTACACAATAAAGGTATGGTTGAAGGTATGTCTGATTGCACATTGGATTTTGATTTATATAAACATTGCATATATGGGGAAAAAATTGGGTAAGATTCTCATCTGGGGCTACAAGAGCAAAAGGAATCTTAGAGGTAGTACATAGTGATGTGTTTGGACATGTTCTTGTTCCATAATTAGGTAAATCTGTGTACTATGTTTAGTTCATTGATGATTTATCGAGGAACAAATGGATTTGTTTCCTCTAAAAGAAATCCGAGGTCTTTGGTAAATTTAAAGAGTTTAAGGCTCTTGTGGAGAATCAAACAATGAAGAAAATAAAGGTGTTGAAGACAGATAATGGTGGAGAGTTTTGTAGGAATGAATTCGAAGAATTCTATAAGAAGTGTCGTATATAACGAAAAAATACTACTCCATACACACCTCAATAGAATGAGGTTATATAAAGGATGAATAAGATGATGATGGAAAAAGCAAGGAGCATTCTCAGTGGTTCTATGTTAGGACAAGGATTCTAGGTAGAGGCAGTGTGTACTTCATGTTACCTAGTAAATATATCACCCTCATCAACATTGGTGGAAAAAAATACACATGAGACATGGACTAGTAAAAAAATCTCTCTTGAACATCTCAAAGTTATTAGTTGTGATGCTTATGTACATGTTCCAAAGGAAAATAGGAGTAATCTGGATAATAAAGTTGAAAAGTGTATTTTTATTGGTTATAAAGATGATATAAAAGGCTATAAATTTTGGAACCCAATAACTAAGAAGACTATTTACAGTTGAGATGTTGTCTTTAGAAATGTTAAAGATGTTCCCAAATAAGAAGTTTTACCAAAGGAAAAATAATCGAAGACAATAGAGTTTGAATTCGAGGGTGAATAATCTATCTCAACAACACGAATTAGAAGAAGAAGAAGAACCTCATACTCTAGTATTGAGGAGATTAGTTCGGGAAAGAAGGAAACAAAAAAAGTATACTCCACTTGATTTTTGTTCTAGTTTTGATTTATCTATTACCAATGATGATCCTAGAACTGTTAGGGAGGCAGTGGATTTAGAGGATGATAAACTATGGAAGAAGGCCATGGTTGAAGAAATGGAGACCTTGGATACGAATGAGGCTTTGGATGTAGTTGAGTTTCTAGTTGGAAGAAATCTCGTTGGTAGCAAATGAGTGTTTAAGAGTAAGTTGAATGCATAAGGTAAAGTGGAGAAGTATAAATATCACCAAGTAGAAAATGATATTCTCACGTAGAGGGAATTGATTTTGGTGACATTAATTCTTTATCCTATTGCTAAATTGACTTCTATTATATTTGTTTTGTTTGTTGTTATTGCTTTTGATTTTGAAGTAGAACAAATGGATGTAAATACAACATTCCTACATGGGGATATTGAAGAATAAATCTACATGAAACAACTAGAAGGTTTTGTAGTGAAGGGAGAGAAATAGTTGGTTTGCAAGCTAAATAGGTCCTTGTATGGGTTAAATAAATCTCCAAGGATGTTATGACCCAAAGGGGGAATATATAAAGTTAAATGGATATGATATTACCCCAAGGGGGGAATATATGGGGATAAATGTATATCTAATGTGTAAATATATATGTAATAATGTCAACCTAATAGTAAATGGGTCTCATGTGTAGGTGTGAATAGGTATATATAGAAATCGGTTATTAATTATTGTAGATGTGTGGATTGTGATGTATGGATGTATTTGGTTATGTGGAGGAGGTTCTCCTATCGTTTAAGGAGTTATTGTGTAACTCATATCTGTTATATGTATTCCATTTGTTCTCCATGCTTACATTTCTGTACATGGTGTGGACTTATGTACTTTTATAATATTTTAAGCATTTGGTACATAACATTTGGTATCAGAGCATCGATCCTAGGGTTTTTCCTCTTCAAGAAAGTCATATGATAATTTTCACTATAATTTGTTTAATGGACCACTTCAAACAACTAAACTTGGAGTTTATTTATAAGACATATCAAAGTATATGACGTACAAATTCCATCTTCTGAGTCATTATAATTTCAGATATACAATCTATGGAAGATAGGGTTTTTGACTCATCCTGAATTATATTTCAAACGAGGGTTCTTGGTTTTTTTTTTTTCTATAACGTATTTTATGGGATGATTCAAATAGATAAAATTGGAGGATATTTAGAATACATGTCATGGTACTTGTGTTACTAATTTTAGCATCTTGGTTGTTACACTTTTATAGATACACCCTATGGAAGATAAGGTTTTTGACTAGTCCTATCACTATTTTCAAACATGTTTTCTGGTTAAAAATATCATATATTCTTTAGAGAGGATACAAATTTAGTGAGACCAATTGCGTTTGAAAGAGGATAGTCCTTAGTATTTCAAGTACAATTTTTAGAATTAGGTATCAAATATTGGACACATGGCATTATGTATATCTCTCTAGAACAATCCAAATATCAACAAAGTTTGGCAAAGTTACCATAAATTTCACTTGGAGCATCAAATTTTGGTCAGACCCGTGGCATTGCAAAAAATAAATATCAGAGTACTACAAGACAAAATATCAGACTCAGAACGGATGGAATTTCATAAATAAATCAGAAGGATGGACTCCAAATCAGGGTTTCAAAGGTATGTTTACTTAAAACTATCACAACGTTTTATTGGGATGTCTGATTGAGCTTATTCAAAAGCCATTGGAAAAAGAAAACATAGAATATTATATTGGAACAAGGATTATAACTATTTGAGATCATCATTCCTAATATATTAAGGTTGTAATTTGAGGTTTGAGTTAGACCTCAATTAAGAATCAATGGAAATAACTTGAGTGGAAATGAAGATGAAGATGAAATCAATCCTATGGAATGGTTGAGGATAGTAAAGAAATATGGTATAAATGATTTAATTGCAATTTTGTTTTTGTTTTGTGAAGCTTGTAAATGGTGTATGATACTAGATTGAATGTCGCATGGGAAAAATTTGAAGAACTCTTCTCAAATAAATGGATTATGGATAAAAAAAATGGAGGAGATGTATAAAATTCAAGAGTTAAAGGAATCAAAAGAAAATGTCTCCAAATTTCAAAATGATAATGAGAAGCTAAGAAAATATATTAAAAAGAAAAACAATGAGTTCGTCAAGATGAAATCCTTTAACGGATCACTCATTAAGGAGGAAAAGAGTAGCAAAGAAAGAAAAGAGTAGCAAAGCAAAGTGGGAAAAGGATGATTCAAGGGAAGAATTGAAAAATAAAGACGAAGATATATGTATATTATGAAACCATAATAAAAAAATATTGGATGAGGATAAGACATTGAAAGAAGAAAACAAGAATGATCAACATGAAGAAGAAACAAGGATCTTGGATGGAGAATATACCAAAAGAATTGAAGAGAAAATTTGAAAGAAGGTTGAGGAATCCCTAAATACTGATGAGGTAAAATCAGAAATGAAATCGATAATTGAAGAAGGACGTCAAAACTTAATAACTTGGTGATATTGCAACTCCAAAAGGATAAAAAAGACAAGATTCAAAAAGGTCACCGGAAGACACTTGAAAAATTTGAACTTCATCTATAGGATGTATATGCCAAATATGATGGTATTATCTCCAAGGCTAGAGTAATAAAAAACAAAGAAAAGAGGATAGAGGATTCCATTGTCTATGAAAAGAATATACATGAAATGGATGTGTAGAAAGAAGAAAAACCATCAAATGTGAAACCATCTCGACACCCTCATTATCAAGAAAGATTTCAAAGAAGACAAGAATATTAATATCAACATTATCAAGGAAGAAGATGGAATATTCATTAATATTCATGGAATATGACATCACAAAACCATTATTCAATAAGATATCATCATAGACCAACACCTACTACAAATTGGAGAAGCTTCAACAACAATACATGAAATCAAGGGAAATAAAATTATGCAACAACTAGCCACCAAGGATTACGACCGAAAATAATTGAATTTGGATGGATGGATAATAATCAATGGAAAGAAGAATGCAAGAAAATTATAAAATCATATTACTTGTTTTCATCACATGTGAAGCCTTTAATTGCAAATCTTTGAGGACAAATATTTTTGAAGGAGGGTACTATGTTATGACCCAAAGGGGGAATTGGTCAAGGATCCTTTTACTATAGGGTTCAATGTATATGATATCATCCCAACGGGGGGCATATATGGGGATAAATGTATATTTAATGTGTAAATATATATGTAATAGGGTCGATCTAATAGTAAAGGGGCCTCATGTGTAGGCGTGAATATGCATATATAGAGATCATGTATTCATTATTGTAGATGTGTGAATTGTGATGTATGAATGTATTTGGTTATGTGTAGGAGGTTCTCCTATTGTTTAATCATTTATTGTGTAACTCTTCTATGTTATCGATATTGGAGTTGTGCTCCATGCTCACATTTCGTACATGACAAAGGATGTGGAATCAAAAGTTTGATATTGGGACTTGATTTTTCAAGGAGAAAAGATGATCACTATGTGTATTCCAAGGTAGTTGGTGATCATTTTTTTATGTGGTTTTGTATTTTGATGATATGTTGTTTATTGGAAACAACAAGGAAATTATCAAGGAGGTAAAAACTCAATTATCCTCTAAATTTAATTTGAAATATCTTGGTGCTACAAATTTTATTTTGGGCATGGAAAATAGAAGAGATTGGGAAAATATGAAACTCTGGTTGAATTGGAGGAAATATCTTGCTTCCTAAGGAGGGAGGATTGATCCAAGTGGATATCGGTGGCCACCCACTGTTTCCAATTGGCTCAAAACAGTTTTATGGCAATTTTGGTAATTTACTATTTTTAGCAGTTTTTAACTTCCGAGGCCATTTTGAGGGCCTAAATGAAGGTTTTTTCGGGATCGAGCTTCTCAATAATAGCCAAAGGCTCTAATTGATCCCTCTAAATGAATATCCTCGATGATACCTTTCCAACAGGCTATTGTGCGCCTAAAATAGAGATCATATGCAAAGTTACGACCCCGAGAAGTTGATGTACTAACTTACCTAAACGGGGCCCACATGACTTTTGGCGCTTCATATCCTAGGGTTAGTTTTTTGGATGTCTAGGGTTTTTGACATTCCTTTTTATGGTAAAAAGGCCTTCAAAGCCTCATTGTAATCATCTTCTTGTGAATGCGAGTAGCCGTCACATCTCTTCTCAGAGAGAAGCTGCCACCATTATAGCGAGTCTTTCACTCTATATTTTTACAGTCTCTATACATTTATTTCATTAATAGAAATCGTGTATTACTGTATCTCTATGTTTATGGTTGCATCTCTGGTAAATTTATGTTATATTATTGGATATCCGTGATATCTATGTGCATTTCTTTATTATATCTCCGCTCTCATTTCGTGCTGGAAAATAATACCTCATCCTTGAAGGGATGGATGTCGTATGACAATCGACACTGTTGGCTGACACATAGATCTCGTCTCTGGCGAAGCCACCTGATGTTGTATGGTTGTGGGTGTGGTGTTGTCGACAATCCCAACTGTTTGATGACCTCTATTGAGATGAGGTTCTTATGGCTTCCACTATCAACAATAAAATGCAACGAGGTCCCCTTCACCCACATCTGTGAATGAAAAAGGCGCTCCCCCTCTTCAGGATATGTTGGTTCTTTTGGTTGAATTTCCATAGTCGTGACAATAGAAGTGGGGTCTGCATTGATGATCTGTATTTTACCAGTATTTTCAGAATCAAATTCTGAATCAGGGTTCAACTCCTTGTTTTTTATCTCAACCACCAATGACTGTTTTGAGCGACATTCCTTGGTGTTGTGCCAGGGGATTTTGTGGAAATTGCACCATTTTCCGACGTCCTTCTTTGTCTTCCCGTGACCCTTATTTTCATGTGGCTTGGACTGGTTTTCAGGAGACTGTTTGTTAGGGACGTCTTTATCATACTTTGGTTGTTGTAGATTTGCAGACCCAAACTCTCGTTTGTTATGATGCTTAAATTTCTGCTCGATTTTAACAACATATCGATAAGCAACACCGAGTGATGAGATGTCCAGAAAACCCATTTCAGTTTGGATGTATCTGTGTACAACCCCATGGTATTTCAGAACCAAATTTCATTTAGAGTCTTTGATACCCAACTTGATGTGCAAGGTATGGAAGGTATTGGTGAACTCCAGAACTGCTTGGCCCCTCTCTTTTCGTAGTGTGGTCCATCTCATGTAGTAGTCCTCATAGTTGCCAACAGGGTAATATTGTTCCTTTACCACAACCACAAAAAAATCCCAAGTGGGCTCAGCCCCATATATTCCAGACTCCTCTGTGGAACTTTTCTCCCAGTAAGTTTCCCACCAATGTTTGACATGGGGGAGAGATTTAAGGAGTACAAAGGTGATATTTTCCTTGTCGAAAAAATTATGAATAGAGAAATAACCTTCTAACAGATTTAACCATTTGTCTAGGGAATCCACATCTATTTGACCTTCAAATACTGGAATATAAAAATTAACTTGTACCTTGAAAGGATATGTGCTTCCAAAGTGGTTGTTTGATGAAGATACGCCTATTTCTATTGGCAAGCGTTGAAGGATGTGAGAAAAATTCTCCATCATTTCATCCCTCTGTCACGTGAGATCTTGCTCAAGCAACAGATTGATAGAATCGTCTGCTCCGTCTTTTTTCTTTTCTTCCACCATGGAGGGTTTCTTGGGCATGCGAGAGTGTTGGGCTCGATATATGATCATTTTCATGACTGTTATTATACACTTTTTCCATATGTATATATGTGTTTTTCATCTTTTGAAGGATCTTTTTGAAGAATTTGATGATAAAATGGTATGATCGAAATAAGGTATGTGTAATTCATGTTTAATGATTAAATCAAGTTTAATTCATCATGTTCTATGATTTCCAAGAGTTAATTCATGTTTTTTTGTTGTTACAGGGAAAAACACACCATGTTTCCAGTTCCGACACTTGATTCGGTACTCGTTTCGACACTCATTCCGGTACCCGATAAGGCACTCATTCCCGCACTCAGTATTGCACAAAAATGCAGGGTGAGTTGGCGGTTATGGCATTGACGTCCAGTGATGGACAAATCAGGCACATGGGTTTTCTTCATGATCGCCTCCTCCAGCTACTAAGCTCCAGACAACTCAGTTTTAGTTGTCCAAAGAGGGCGATTATTGTCTTGCTCTGTTTCGACAGTTAGGGCATCATTTATTGTAATTTACCGAAATTAGAAGTGGTTAGACCCTCCTGTGGTCGACCACTTGGTCTGTAAGATTATAAATACTGCTAGGATGATCATAAGATTGTTAACCAAGGAGAAGAACCAATGTATTAGAGACAAATTCGTTTTTTTCTCTGTTTTGATATTTTACATTGCCATAATTGTGCCAGAACTGTGTTTTCAAGATTTAATGGTGGATTCACCTTGTTAAGCTCGTGGTGTGCTTCTAAAGAGTGACCACGACTTGCTGGGGGGCCACCAACAGTCTGGTAACTCTTCTTTAGTTTATTTATGCATTTTTGTAGTTTAAGTTGTCTCTCTTTATTTCCTGTACATGCAATTTTCTTTTGTTATTTAACTTGTTGTTGTAGTTTAAATTAATTTAACTCTCTTTTGCAGGTTAGTATGAAGGCTTGTGATAACATGAATTGATCTTGTAGTTAGGAGCGGATCTGCATATCCCTAGACTAACCCCATGTGTAGTTAGATATTAGATTACGTTTTCATTTATAATTGTAGAATCAAGTTTTAAATAAAGTTTTAATTAGAATATAATAGAGTTTTTAATTGGGTTTTCTTTGACAAGGGTTTGATGGATGGATAGAATTGATTTCAGTTTTTAATCATAGCTTACTTATTTCATTTTTATGTAGAATTGGCTTAGCTAGTTGTTGGTTAATGTAATTGTTAGTTTACTTTTAATTTCTGTTTTTAAGCATTTCTTTCTTGCAGTTTGAATTGTTAGAATAGATGTAGTATAGTTTCATTTATGTAATTTCATTTCCTAGGATTAAAATGCAATTGAATTTCTTAGTTAATGGTTGAATCTAGTTTTGCTTATGTAGTATAGAAGTATAAATGATGATCTCGTTATGTTGTTGATGGTTCATATATGAATATGCAGGGTATTTAACATTGTTTTGTCATGGCTAACTCTCATTGGATTGTTTAATCCATACCTTTCACTTTGCCATTGAGATTAGTGTTGAGCTCATACCACTGGAATTATCCTTTGTTGTCAAGTGCCATTGAGATATCATCCGACACCGAATACATTCACACAACCACCAGCATTATATTTGAATTGTCATAGGTTAAAAGATAGCTTTCCTTCTTTCATAGATATAGTTTCTTTCTTTCATAGGTTAGAATAAAGTTTTATTGTTGTTGTAGGATAGATAGACTTTGCTTTGATAGATTAGATAGTAGTTTTCTTAACATAGAATAAGAATTAGTTGTTAGTTCTTCT
>ML800682.1:75732-102359 GCA_009831015.1 Picea engelmannii
AGAAATTATACCAATTATTAATCCTTTAAACCACATTGTATATTATTTTACTTATTCAACCATGTTCACATGTTCATCATCAATATCTTACTATATCATAAGCATTAACATTCATCAATGCATAATAAAAAATAACAAACACATCCACACAATGCATAGTACACCAATATTTACATGGAAACCCAATGTGGGAGAAAACCACGAAATACTTTTCTTATATGTTAAGAATTAAATTCAAGGAAGCACCAACTTCCAATTCTCCAGCTACAACATGAAGGAGGCTCTGACCCCCTAGTTTCTTAGACTACAACCTGAGGGAAGATCCAACTCCCCAATTCTACGGATACAACCATAAGGAGGCTACAACCCCTATGTTCTCTGATTACAACTGGAAGGTGGATGAAACCACCTATCCTTTCCCCATCCAACTACCCTGAAATATAAGTAGAATGATGGAACCACTGTCACAGTGTCAGTGTGAGATATACTATTGTAAACCTGTACCAATCTACGCCATTAACCTGTAATCAATGTGTGCCACTATCCTGTAACCAACCTGTACATGTGCCTTTCATGTACCAACAAAACTAAATACACCAACAACATGTACCAATACTCTCCTCAATATATCATATCTGATAACATGGATCTCATACCAAAAATCAAAAGAATATCACTCAAACCATTTGCCAAGAATGCACATCAATTATGTACATCAACCATGTACATCAACAACATGTACCATTCATGTATTAATAAAAAACCAAAATATGCCTCAATAAGATGTATCATGATCACCATGTACTTCAAGTATGTATCTCATCCATGTACCCAATCATATACATCTACCATATACCAATAACATACACCAAAATAACCAACAAGATACTTCTAGAAATGCACCACACTCTCCATAAATCAAATACCATAAATCCTCACATCAACCATGTGTCACAAACTCATTGTTATACAACCTCTATATGTACCAATAAATTTAGCAACATACCTCAACAAAAATCCCTCAAACATGAACCAATACTAAACTTCAGTAGATCTACCTCAGATCAACTCTACATCAAGCCCTAAACTTCCCAGAGGGAATCCAACAGATTTACAAGGAAAAACCTCAACCAAATTCATAGATTCAACACTACACATATGAAAACCATACCTTTTTCTTCTTGCAGTGTTATGTTGTCGCGAATCTGCTGCCGCGGTTTTTCTGCCGCACTTTTCTTACCGCGATTTTTCTGCCACACTTTTTCTACCTCGATTTTTCTGCCGCACTTTTTCTACCGTGATTTTTCTACACATTTTTCCTACCGCAATATTTCTGCCGCACTTTTTCTGCCGTGATTTTTCTGTCACACATTTTTTGCCGCACTTTTCCTGTCATGATTTTTCTACCGCACTTTTTCTCTATCAATAATACCTACCTAAATAACCTTTCACAAAACAAATATTCAATGATATTCGATAGGTTCTAATGGTAGAGCCCTTCTCTCTTATTTATACTTCCATGTAGCTTCCTCAAGGGGTTACCTTCTAACCAACTTAGCCCACTTTCTTCTTTTAGGGCTAACCAAATTCTAACCACTTGTCCACTTCTAACTCACTTTGCTACAAATAGTAAATTCTCCACTTCTAATTGCAACTAAATTATTTTTAATTATTTTCTTATTGCAACCACTTTGACTTATCCATAAATAGTAAACTCACCACTTCTTGTTGCAATCACTTTATTATTTAAATAATTTCTCTTTGCAACCATTTTGACTACTTTATTATTTAAATAATTTATCTTTACTCACAACTTCTTGTTGCAACTAAATTTTCTATAATTAGTCAATTCATAACTTATTTTCTCTTAACTAACTTCTTGTTGCAACCACTTTATTATTTAATTTATTTCTTGGTCAACCACTTTGACTATTCAATCTTCTCATCACAACTACTTTACCATAATTACCAAACTCACAACTTCTTGTTGCAACTAATTTATTTTTTATTATTTTATTAATGAAACAACCATACCCATGATTAACTCCTAGTTACCATCAATTTTACTAGTACACTTATTCTAGTAGCTTCTAGAATAATTGACTTCTTTGACCTTATAGGGGCTTCTGAGGGTTCTCCAACTTCATATGGCCATAACTCTCTAACTGTGAGGAGTTATATGACGTTCCACATATCACCGTAAATGGAATGACATTTACTATCCATCTAGAATAGTCTTACTTGTAAATTAATTTATCTTCAAGCCTTTATACCTAAAAAAGACTCGAGTCCCTTACCCATGCCTTTGTGCTACCAAAATTCTCTATCGGACTTCTCCAAGGATTGACATCAATATACAATATCACTCTCCAAGGGTTGAAATAAATGCCAACCAACATTCCATCAACCTAAGCCAATTGTCTGACCATCTCCCCCTTTAGCATTGATGGAAACACTTAGTTATGATAACATTCATGCTTATAGTCCTCATCAATGTTTCTATCTCTCACCCTTTGAAATCAATGGAAAAGGGTATCTCCCTTTGGGGTTGCTCCCCCTGACTGAACTCTCCTTGGGGATGATCCCACTGTCTCAATTCCTTTGATATGTCTGTGTGTTTCTAAGCCTCTGATTACTCTCTCCCCCTTCATATGAATAATATCTCCCCCTTTGACAAAGTGTATCACTCTGATGCAACATTGAATTCATATCGCTCATTCTTCCCTTGCGACAATTGCTCCCCCTGGAAACATGCCTCTATGATCTCTCTCCTAGCATCTAACTCTCTATCATGCATCTGATGAATTTCTTCCCCTGGAATCATACCTCTCTTTCTGAAAAACTTCTCATAATGATATTTCTACCCATATTTTTGGTTTTGTTTTTCTCTCTTGACTTCTTTGCAAGATGTTGTGTAGAAAAAATATAAGTCTTCCTGTACCTGCTGCCTTTTGGAGTTATTGTCCATTGGTTCTTCCTTGTGTAATCAACTGACATATATGAAAAGCATTAAAGAATAAGAATTCAAATATTCATGTGTAATTATCATCCATTATGATAATGTTCCTTTGTCTTTGAACCACTCTATGAACCAATCAATGAATCCATACTATCGTCCATTGTCATATATTTGTCCAAACCTACTAAGTGTTCTTATGAATCCATCTCTGTCCATACTTTCCAAGACTCTGCTACAAAACTATCCATAATGTTGACCCATCTATCATTGTACTATCATGAATTCTTCACTACTACAACTTATTAATCTATCATACTGTAATTCTGCTAACTAACTACTCTGAATCTGTCTACTCAAACTCTGCAAGTTGTTTGAAGGATGGTTCTCTGGTCTGTCTCAGCTACTGCATAGACTCCTCCTGTCTAATATTCTTATTGGCTGGCACTCTCCAAGCCGGATGGCTCAGAATAATTCCTGATCTGATGCAGATTCATCATCATCTTCATCGATAGATTCATCATCTCTCTTAACTCCGACTTCTTTATTTCTATCTGTGGACTCATCTTTCACTACAATACTTGAAAGTATAATCTCTTGAACCGGTTCCTTATTTACCTGTCCTCCTTTTCTTTCATTTATTTTCCAAACCTTTCTGTATCCGACATCTTCCTTTTTCTTTGTAGATTTGTCTTCATCTCCTTTTATTGCCAATCTTGTGATCTCTGGGACCTGGTATTTGTTCACATGTTCTTCATGTTTTCTTATCCATACTTTCTTATATCTGATATCAATGTTTTCTTTCATGGAAGTATCGATCATGCTTTTACATTTGGTGCACTGATTTACTTATCAAAATGAAATGATTTTCTATGACACACATACACTATCAATATAATAACATACAACTTCCATATCATGGTGTGCTTCTTGAACAATAATGCACTGCCAAAGGATGTCCATTATTAATAAAAAAATATTGATTCATGAACATTTATGTGAAGCTCCATACCTTGTGCTCCACATCACTTAAAGTGCATGGTTATAGTATCCACAATTTACATTCATTATCGTATGTACATATGGTGTGTTTAGTATTTTATGATGAATCATTATATTTTTTAATAGGGTAAGTTGTGTTTGTCATTACATGATTTTTATAAAGATGAACATTTTTATAAAGTTGTTATCATATGTACATATGGTGTGTTTAGTATTTTATGATGAATCATTATATTTTTTAATAGGGTAAGTTGTACTTGTCATTACATCACTTTTATAAAGCTGAAAAGGAGGGGGAAGAGCACAAAGACAAAATACAACACAACTTCAAAGGTAAGAAAACAAGCTTCATTTTTACTTTTCCATTGAATTTCATTATTAATGCGTATTCCTCCTTTGTAGAACTAGCACACCTTTATTGAGTCACCCCTACTACCTTCTTATCATCCATAAAGCATGGTTAGACATTATTTGAGAGTTTATGGTTTTAAAATATGACAATTTCATTTTTTTCCGCAATTGGTGCTATGTAATCTTAGAAGAAAGAATTGGGCCAAGTAACCCTTTAATTATTTTGTTTAAACATTTATAATCTATTTGTTTCCCTTCTCCCTATATTACCATAATTGAGGAGGAGAAGTAAAATTTTCATATTTTTCCATTGACTTGATCTTTAAGGCTTCTTCATTCATTTCCTCCTTTGCATTGATCCTCATTGCATGGGTCATAGACCACATATAACATTTATTCCAAACTCTCTTGAGTCGATTCAAGTGGTCTCCACAATGGATTTGTAAATATCTCCTCGATCGTCAAAATTCAAGGCCATCGAGACATTTAGAAATATCCCATTGGGTGCTTTCAAAATATCGATCGTATGCAAATAAAAAGGCCATTAGAAAGATTTCATTGGGCACTTTTGAAAGATACTTCGAGAAATTTTGAAAGATCATCCTGATGCAAAGGAAAAGGCCATTGGGCCATTTCAAAATATCCCCATTAGGAATTTTGAAAGATCCATTTAGGCACTTTTGAAACATAATCTTGATGAAAATGAAAATGTCATTAGGCCATGTTATCGCACAATCTATACTTGCCCAAAGCCTAAAGAAAAGTAGGCCTAGATTGGCGTAACACGAAGGTAGTCCTATCACTGTCACCCCAATAGGATACCTCTTTCTATTAGTAGGAGAAGAAACTCACTCCAAGGGAGATGTCCCAAGACCTATTTGGTTGATGAAGGGAGATAAGACAAAGGTAAAACCCACCCCTCTCTCTAGGTCACTCCAAAGGAAGAAGTCACTTGGTATTATTTAGGGTTAAGGATAAATTCAAGGTGAATGATACCTTCCCTTTACCAATGAAACAACAAACGTTAGCATTAATCAATGATATCGACGTTTCATTTTAGTGACTTCAAAATAGAGATATGTGCTACTAAAGACAAGCAAAGATAAAATTATAGTAGAAACAATGTATCTGAAAATTGCAAGTTATGATGACAAGAACGATATAAATACTTTGCAATTTGATAGTATTTTTTCAGTCACAATTTCAATATTAAAAGTAAGTCGATAAATGACTTAAATGGCTGTCCAAACACTTACAACAACATTAATCGATGATGATGACAACAATAGAAACCACTTCAGAAAAGTACTGTAATAAAGCAATAATACAACTACTTCAACATCCAATGATTATAGTTTGCTTAGTACAAATGTTTAGTCGTTTTATGGATAGTTTGAGGAGTGTTAAGGAGATTCAATGATGGTTGTAATAGTAGTTACAACAATAGCAACAACCTCAAATAATTTCAGGAATTTGCACCAAGAACACTAGAAAAGGGAGGACTAAAACCTTAGGATGATAGCACCTAGGAAAATGCAAATTTCTAGGTTAGTTTTAGGGGTTAGTATGTTGATTAAGGCTTCCAAATAGGGCTGTAACAACAGTTATAGAAGCGGTAATATGGTTTTTAATGCTACTGAAATTGTCAAGAAGATGTGTTGAAAGTTTGTTTAGTCTCATTCATCCACAGGAGTGTGAAAATCAATGACTTTTAGGGCTTGTGGAGTCAATAATAGTAACAATATCACTTGGGAAATATAATAATTATAATGATTAGCTAAGTGAAGAAGTAAATTCAAGAGGTTTTGGCACTTCAATGCCTCAAGCATTTGCCCCTTCTAAGGGAGTTTTTGCTAGAGAGTAGGCACTTCTAGTCCCTAGTGTACCTTCCTTCCTTAGTTTTTTTGAAAGACAATTTGGTTGGTGACAAGAATGAGATTACTAGAGAGATATCACTTTAGGGCTCTAATAATCACTCTTAAGAAAATGTACAATTGGTAAGATCAAGCTAGTAGAATAGTTATAGAGAGAAATAAGCATTTGTTGTTTCTCCCCTAGGGTTTAAACAAGCAATTTCATAATCTTAGACATAAAACAAGTAAATTTTACCACAAACATTCATAGCATGAATAAAAATGCATAATTTCCACTTACTTCACCAAGAATAATCAAGTCAAACCCTATTTGAAGACCATTCCACCATGAATAATGCCAAAATACACCAACATAAAGCTCTCCCAAGAGGTGCGCACTAGTTATTTCAACCAATAACCCTTAAAGAGGATGAAAATTTCAGACCACCACTTGTGTGTGATGAGTTATGATGTAAAAATGAATGTACTTTATGTTTATTTATACAAAGCTTTGACCCTTAATTAATTTATGGTCAAAATTAAAGTCGACTTGGCCAATTTACAATAAAATCCAATATTGACATAATAAAAATTAATTAGCACCTAAAGACATCTCCAAGGGTGACATCATGCCCTTTTAGGGTGACGTTGAGGCCCTAAGGTGGAACGTTGAGCCTAAAATGTAGGGAACTTGGCCTCTAGAGTCCCCATATGATTCCCACACATGCCACCATGCTCATAAATGCCTCCAAAATGAAAACCCTAGCTCTGGATGAAGTCCAGGATCATGATGGTGATGTTCAGGGCCCTCAAGGTCCAACGTCCATGTGGAAGAGCAATATCCCCATGGGTCTAGGTTTGCCAGGGTGCCTCCAAAGGCAACACCCTTCTTTTTCTCAGTGCAAATCTTCAGTTTCTTCATACCCCTAGCTGGGGTTGCAACATCCATCTATGGGCTTTATGCCCTTATGAAGGTCTAAGCTAATCATTCCCTCATGTGTACCTATCCACCGAGAAAGGTCCTTCAACAAAAAAAAGTATGCCCTCCAAGGGTTCATAAGTCACAGGGATCATAGCATGTAAATCACATCCAATAATGAAATTACCCAAACATGTGCATCACACCACCCTTAACCCAGACACATGCTCAAAGACGTTATTCAATTTGACAAGTTAGGTTTGGAGAAGGTCTCAGGGTGTCCTATTGGGCTAGCCTCTCTTAAGTTTGGGGTGTTTCCCAGGTGGGATCTAATCCACATCATGTAAGTGTATGAGGTGGCATGGGATAAGTATTTGGGCATGGGGTGCATGTAATAACAGGGAAATGTAAAGCCTTACCTATGGGTGCCTTTGTAGAGGGTGAGTTGCACCTTGTCTTTAATGCAATTTTTTCCTAGCCCATTCATTGCCTTTTATTCTTATCTTTAGTTCTTTTGATATTTTTCTTTTGTGCTTCAAGGGAAAAGTTGAGGGCCACTGTCTTGGCTTGATGACTAGAGGTGACAATGTTATCCACAAATATTTCACATAAATGAGAAGGTTGGCTCGTGATGAGACCCCCTTTCTCTTAGTGATGCCACTAAGATCCATTACCTTGGTTTGGTGACCAGATATGTGGTAGTGGCATACCGCTACATGCCCATGGTCATAATAGGTCATCTCGTGATGAGACCTCCTATGCATCAACTGGTACCTTGAGTGTTTATGTATTGAATGGGTCCCCTTTTCTTACTGAGAATATTTTCACTGCATTATCGGGGATCCCTAGGTGAAGCATCTCAAAGGTTTCAACATTGGATTTTAACTCTTGCCAACTACTTTTACCCTCTGGGCCTTTAGCTCCTTATTCCCATAAGGTAAGGTATAACCCTTCCTAGCCTAGCCAATCCCAATGCCCAAACAAGGACAAGGGAGATTAAAGGAAAAAAGATGGAAAGTGGTAAGTATGGAGGGACGAACGATGATTTTTCACAGATCCACCTAGTGGCAACCCATCCTAAAGGGAAATCAACTTACTAGGGCACGATGTCACCCCTCTAGGTATGAACGAGGCAAAGAGCATAATTTCCAAGAAAACGTCATGAAGTGAAGAAGTATTTGATACAACATATTCAAGTGATTCAAAAATAAGAGTGATAGATACCATGATACCCAGACTCATTACCTCATGGAGCAAGACCCACCTCTACTTCAGGACTAGGCTGGTGGGATGGATACTGTTGCTGGTGATAAGTGTACTGCACTGAAGAAAACAGGGGCCCTCAGGGCCATGCTCAAGTCATCTGCCTCTCAGTACTCCATTTCTAGGACCCATGGGCCTCAAGACATGATCTCCTTAGTTATCCCTAGGGTAGGGGATAACGGGCCATTTAGAAATATCCCCATTGGGAACTTTTGAAATATCCCATCCAGTGCTTTCAAAATATCATTCTGATGCAAAGAAAAATGTCATCGAGACATTTTGAATGATGACCATAGGGTGCTTTCAACAGATCATATTGCTGCAAAGGAAAAGGCCATTGGGCCATTTCAAATGATTCCCAGTGGGTGATTTTAGAAGATTGTCCTAATGCAAAGGAAAAGGCCCATTGGACCTCTTTGGAAGATGCACCCAACACAAAGCATCAATTATTCAAAATCTTCCCAAGAAGATATCGATTGACCCACTTTGAAGGGATACTAGAAACTTTAATAGAAAGGGGAAATCCAAAGGAGAATATTTTCTTCGATTGAAAAAGGGCCATTAGCTCATTTTGAAGAAAAATTTAAGTTAAAACAAAGGCCAAAATGACAACCAAACAAAATTAATACTCTAAGCTTGATGAATGGATCTACTCACACAAAGGCCTTGTAGGCGTCAAACAACATTCTAACTTAGAAACTTCAAACGCTCATTTGGAAGACCTTGTTCCATATTGGTGTTTGGCATATAGCCACAACAATATGCATAAAAGACTTAAACTTAGTATGGCCATCACCTTCCATATTTGAATGCATAACATCATGTTGAATTTATAACATGAATTCAAACCAAATAAATCTAAGGTTGTTCAAATTCCATAGAAACATGATCTAACTATTACAACAAATATATCATGCAACATCATGAATCCATGGATTCCATTATCATACATACATAATAAAAATATCAACTTAACAACATAATTACAAACGTGAATTCATAATAGATATGGAAAAATTATGTTTTGAACAAGTTGGACGAAAGAAACTAATTGTTGGCAAACAATTTTTCTCCCAACCATAGGAAATCCACTTTGGATGACACCCCTAAGATAGGATATGAGGCCACTAGGGTGAAGAAAAATGGTCCAATACACTCAGGTCACTCACCCAATCCAATTGTTCTTAGGCTCAACCAATCAATTCACCACAGAACACTCCAAGTAACTACCCAACCAACCTAGCCATTGCACTCCTTTCCATTTCCCCACACAACACAAGGAAGATATTTTCCTTATTTTATCAATAATCCCTCAAGAATATTCTTCGCTCTAGATCTCTCCAGTGTGTGAAAAATAAATCCAATCTATAGTTTACCTTCCAGAAAACTCAACAGACTCTAATTTTGGTTCTTGAGCACTCAATGAGAAACAATCTGTAGGGAAATGGGAATGGTTTTCTAACAACCCAACCTCTATTTTTCTCTAGGACCTTCCATCTATCTTCTCAAGTTCAACTTTTTTTCTTTCTTAGTTCTATCTGGTCATTTACAGGTTTGACTGAGAATCGTTGTGTACGTAGCATGGGAATGCATGAAATTGTATGGTTGAAGGGATGAGTAGTACATAATGAATAGAATGGGCCTATAGGAATGGTCAATTTTAATTTGCATGAAGAGAGTGCAAATTGACCCACTCTATCATGTGTTAGTGTAAGAGCCACACCATCAACTAACCCATATATAGGTATAATTACAAGAAGAGGAAAATCAAGTAGGATTGTGACTGCACAAACAAAAGGAAAAACAAAGTTTGGAGAAGGTAGTTCGAAATCAGAGAAAGTTCCAGAAATATCACAAGAAGTTGTCATACTCTCATCCAATCCTTAGGAGGAATAATTGATTAGTGGTCATCCAGAAATTACACTTTAAGAAAATCCTATTGAGGAACCAAGATTCTCTACCTCGTAAAAGGAATATGTACATCTTAGACAAAACAACATGTTTGGAATATTTAACGGCCAAGAAGAGGAAAGAGGACCTAGATATGGAGAGGAAGAGAGACTAGAATGACAAGAAAGACAAGAAAGGACAAAGGGTACATGAACATCAATTGTTGAGGATGAATTTTGGTTTTCAATTTTGGATCCAACAATCGTAGTCCAAATAAAGAACATACCACCTTCAACATTTCCCAACTTCCATGGTATGATAACTGAGGACCCAAAGACTTTTGTTTTTGAATTTGATGTATTATGTCGCAACTATGATTATTCTTTTGATGCTCAAAAGTTCAATTTGTTTCCATCCACCCTTAAGGATGTTACTTTATGTTGGTTTATGGGTTTGGGAACTAATATTATAAAAAAATGGGATGAGATGTAAAAACAAATTCTTTCAAAATATCATGATTATTGTACAAATTGAAGAACGAGAGAAGGAATGTTTAAAATGACACAAAAAGAGGATGAAAACCTTGAGAATTACTTAGAAATATTTCATTATACTATTAAAAGAGAAAGGTAGAATCATCTAGATTTTGATACTCTTAAAGTCATTTTACTTCGTAGGATTATATATGAATGAATTGATGTGCTTAATCTAATGGTAAAAGAGATATTTCTCATATAAAATATCCATAAATATGTGACCTATGTATGCACATCTCTCGAGGAAAGTAAAAATATGGTAAGGGACCTAGGGATGCTATCTCTAGATCCAACCTAGGGATGTTATCTCTAGAGCCAACAAATCAACAATCGATGGGTTAATTAGAACTGAAATTGGAAATTTATTCGACAATTTTAAAATTGATATTCTCAGCACTCTTGGTTCTCAATTAGATACATTGAAAATTAATAAAAATAAAGAGGAAGAGAATGCAACCTTAACTATTTATTATCCAAAATGTATAAAAAGACATACTTTAAGAGAATTCCCCTTAGATAACATTGAAATTCTTAGTATATGTGCAGAAAATCATGCTAAAATAAATTGCCCATCTATATCGGAGATCAAAGCAGTCTACCAAGGGAATCAAGAAGCTAAAAAACAATTGTGTTTTGTTGCACCAAAAATACCTTGGAAGACAAGGACTTCAGGTACATCTTAGGATCCTTCCCCAAAAATCATTTTTTATTAATCAAATCAACAATACCCCCAATAGAATTGGACCTTTCCTATTCCTTAGCAAGCATGGCCACCACAATAAGTAAAAACTCAACCTTGAAAACAAGGTTGGTGAGGACTTGCATATGAAACCATTCCTACTCATCCTTATCCTATACAAAAACAATACACCCAATATCCTTCACAAGCCCAGTATCCACCACAAATGAAACCAACATATCCTACTCAACCACAACAACCACAAATTACACAACCTAGACAGATTCAATTACCATCAAATCAACATCCAAGACCTACCCAACTACCTACACAACCCATTTCTAACCCCAATAATAAAGTGTCTCAACCCGCTTACAATGTTGAGCTACAAAACTTCCCACCTATATGATTACTCCTCTTGATCTAAATGGAATTCATCTTTGATCAAGAAAAGTACTTCATAGGATGCTCCTATTGTCATTAAAGAACTGATAGAGGAGGAAACTACAAATGAAACAAACAATAATGATATCTCTAATGCAATAAAAAAAACTTATTCATCTCTAAATCAAACACAACAATCCATTACTCCACCTTTCCCAGAAAGGTTGACATTAGATAAGAAAATCAAACAATTTGGATATGATTTATTAGATGAGTTAAATAATGTTTGTGTCAAAATTCCATTACTGCAATCAATCAATGACATCCCAATCTATGCAAATACAGTGAGGGAATTATGCTTACAGAAATCAGGAAGAAAGAAGAAAGACCCACAAATAGTGCAAGTTATTGGTAAATTGGTACATCTAATGTCGGGTAAAATTTATATGCAAAAATATATTGATCCCAATAGCCACATTGTAAAAATTTATATCAATAATGTTTCAATTGCAAACACATTAATATATTTAAGAGCAACAATCAATGTTATGACAAAATGTATTATGAATGAATTACAATTGTCTAGTCTTTGTCATACACCCACAATTTTACAATTAGCTGATAGATCAACAATAAAACTAGAAGGTGTATTAGAGGATATCATGGTCTCCTTAGATTCTTGGGAGTACCCTGTAGATTTCATGGTTTTACAACCAAAATATAACTTGGTTGGTCATCCATTAATCTTAGGAAGGCCATGGTTAGCTACAACTGATGCTTTTATCGGTTGTAGATCATGACACATGACAATTGCACTTAGGGATTCAATTATCAAATTCAATTTATATCCACCTGCTAAAGCTTTAACTGAATTGGAATTTACACAATGCTTCCAAGATACAAATAACTATGAGGAAATAGTACAACCTATCTTAACTATTGACCACGTTATGAATTTGAAAAAAGATATTGAAGAAAATGAAATCATTAATTTGATCAATATTTCTGATTTTACTCAATATCATGAGGGGAAACATACTTTTGATCATATCTTGGACAAAAAATTTCAAGAAAAATGTACTATGGACACTCTATCAACAATTTTTGGTTCAATGTATTTTGATAATTATATATATAAATTAAGTAGCACTGTTGTTGAAATTCATCAAGGAAAAACCTTAAATATCTATTCTAAACTTGAAGAATCTCAAAAAGAACAATTAAATTGAAAGCTACAAAAACATTATGGTGCATTTGCATGGGAATATACTGATATCTGTGGAATCCATCGTAATACATGTATTCATCATATTTATATAGAGGAAAATTCTAGGCCAATCAGAAAACCTCAAAGACATATGAACCCAATCTTCAAGGAAATTATAAAAGAGGAACTGCAAAAACTACTAAATGTAAATTTCATATATCCAATTTTTGACAGGCAATGGGTATCTCCTTTAGTGATTTTTCCTAAAAATAATGGTAAATGGTGTGTTTGTGTAGATATAGGGAATTGAGTAAATCTACCTTGAAAGATCACTTTCCCCTACCATTTATAGATCAAGTTTTAAATACCTTAAGAGGAACAAAATACTTTTATTTTCTTCATGGGTTTAGCAGTTATAACTAATTTCAAATCAATCTACAAGATCACGATAAAACCACATTCACATGCCCATGGGGGGCATATGCCTACAGAGTACTACCTTTTGGGTTGTGCAGTGCACCTACCAATTTTCAACGAGTTGTTCTAGGTATATTTTCTGACTTGATCCATGATTGTGTAGAAGTATATATGGATGATTTCATTGTTTATGGAAATACTTTTGAGGAAACATTATAAAATATAAAAAATGTTTTGATTAGATGTAAATAAACTAATATGTCATTGAGTCATGAAAAATTCCATATATTGTTGACTGAAGGAATTTTTTTGGGTCATTGTATATCATCTGCAAGAATAAAAGTGGATCTGACAAAGAAAAAAGTCATTTACAAACTTCCAGTGCTAAAGACCCATAAGGATGTCAAGATTTTCTTGGGACATGTTGGCTACTACATGCGATTTATTGAAATTTTCACAAAAATAACATCTCCATTATTTAAACGGATCACTAAAGATAGTTATTTTTTTTGGAATATTCCTTGTCAAACTGCTTTTGAAACATTGAAATAATTTTTTTTGTAGCTCCTATTTTAAGAGGGCCAAAATGGTCTCTCCCATTTCACAAATCCATGGATTCTTCAAATACAACTTTAGGAGTAGTGCTAGGATTAAAACAAAATCATATTTCTTATGCCATTTATTTTGTTACAAAAAACATGACACCCCATGAATTGAATTATACAGTTATGGAAAAAGAATTCCTTGCATTAGTGCATGCCATCAATAAATTTAGGTACTACATCATTGGTTATGAGATATGTATTCATGTTAACCTTTCTTCCACCATATATCTAATGAACAAACCAATTACTAATGGTACAATTACTAGGTGGCTTCTTCTGTTACAAGACTTGGATATCACTATATTAGATAGACCTGGGAGAGAAAATGTGGATGCATATTTCCTTTCTAGGATTCATAATGAAGGTGAATTAGTTCCTGTAAATGATAAATTTCATGATGAACATCTATTTGAAATATCTACTAAATCTCCTTGGTTTGCAGATATTGCTCACTATTTGTCCATGAGAAAATTACGTCAACACCTTTCACCAAAGGAGAAGCAAAAGATTGTCAAACTTAGTGCCACATATGCTTGGATTGGTGGAGAAAATTCTCATACTAGATCTGATCTAATTATTCAAAAGTGTGTATGAGAGGATGAAGTGTTTGACATATTAAATTCATGCCACAATGAGCCATGTGGGGGCCATTTTGTTGATAAAATAACCACATACAAACTCCTTCATCTCGGGTATTATTGGCCTACTTTTTTTAGAGATGTCAAGAAGTACGTTAGAATCTCTGAAATTTGTTAGCAGATGGGATGACTAGTGCAAGAACTTATTGCTCCAATTTCAAGGAAAAATAGGTATACTCTAGTATGTACTAACTATGTTACTAAATGGGTAGAATCTAAGCCTGTTCTTCATGCTACTGAACAACCTATTGTAGATTTTTTATTTGAGGATATAGTTACTCGTTTTGACATCCCAAGAGAAATTTTCATAGATTAAGGCGCTCATTTTAAATTAAAACTTGTCCAAACCATCATATGCCAATACAATATCAAGCACTGAAACTATTCCCTATTGGAAAGTTAGTTGTCATTGATGTCAACCCTAGAAGAACTCCAAGAGATGGTTGTATTTGGAGAAGTCTCCAAAGTGGTCTGATTATGGCGTAGCTCTAAGAATGTCTCTCAAGGGAATACACTTTGAATAAGTATACAAAAATCCCTGGAAATATGGTTAAATGGTTAAGTGGTTAAGAATCCCCATAGGTGTGGTCATGAAGCTCGAAGTTATTTGAAGAAAAAGAGTGTGAAGGACATTGTAAATACATGCACAACCCTGATATATGGGTATCCCTTGTCATGTCATTTCCAATAGTAGGTGGTACGACACGTGGTTCTTGACGGTTGAGGAGATATTCCCTCATGAATATTGAAGCCCCAAAGTATGGTTAAGAATCCCTAAACAATTGTAACAAGAAGTGACAAGTGGGCCCCAAATTAATTAAAATAAGAAAATCTGTTGAAAACAAGAAGTTAAAAGTCATCCCCATTGCAATGAATATTAAAATAAATATTAAGGATATTATTGGTAAAGTCAGCCTCAATGGAATAATCATTAAAAATTAAATTGAATTTTATTTGGGTCAAGTCGGCCCTAAAAAGAGGGTGCCAGATCTAGTATAAATAAGGAATAGAGGAGTTCATTTGTCACATCAACTCAAGTGATTTTTATTTAAGATAAACAAGGAGGTATGAGGCAAATTTAAGAGGGAAGATAAAGTGAAGAAGGGAAAAATTCCAAGGGAGGATGAAGTTTTGTGATGATGTGTTCTAAGCTATGTTATTTAAAGGTCATATTACCATTTTAGCTATAACTTATTTTCTAGAATGATTAGTATAGTGAAAATTGGAGGTTGTTGATAAGACATATCAAGGTACTTGTGACCAGTAAATTTTTTTATCTTCTGTATCATTGTATTTTTGGAAATACACTATGTGGAAGATAGGGTTTTTTACAAGTCTTGAAACTAGTCTCAAACATGTGTTTTGAGAAACAAAGGTCATAACTTATTCATAGAGGATCCAAATTATATGATACTAATTGAATTAGAAATAGTATAGTCCATAGTATGTTTTATACGAGTTTCAAACCCGATATCAAATATTGAGCATGTGGCATTCTCTACAAGTTCTCTCTCCAGAATAGGTCAAAATTCAGAAAGGTCTATCATTTTTGCTATAACTCCTTTTCAAGGATTATTTAAGGAGTGAAACTTGGAGGAATTCCATAGAATATAGTGAATAATATTGAGTACAAGATCCAACCCTTTATTCAATACATGTACGGAGTTATGCTTGTTGAAATTTAGGGTTTATGACTAATCCAAAAACTAGTCCCATGAGACTAAGGTAAAGTTTGATGAAGATATTATTATGTTGTTGTTGAAGATTAAGAAGGTATGAGGGTCTATGAGGGTATGCACCAAGTTTCTCACATGTTTAAAGGTATGAATATCTATGTGTTTTACAGGTTTGTATCTTGGTGATTTGGCACATGCTTAAGGCATGTATTGGCATATTGCTTGAGGAATTTCATTAATGCTTGGAAAATGCTTGAGGTATATGGTTGGATACATATCTTGAATGTTTTGGCACATGTCTTGTCACATGCTTGAGGCATTTCTTGGAGGATTTTGGCACATGGTTTGATGCATATGGTTGAGGTATATATATTGGATGTTTTGGTACATACTTAAGGCACATCTTGGATGATATGGTGTATGTTTGAGGTACATATTTTGGTTCATGGTTGAGGAATATCATGAGTAATATGGCACATGATTGAGGCATATTTTTGGTATATGATTCATGGATGTTATGGCATATATTTGAGGCATATTTTGGCACATGCTTGGTACATGGTTTGAGGCATATCTTGGTGATGTTGGGCATATATTTTGAGAGATGTTCTTGGTGATCTTGGAATATGGTTTTGATGATGATGATGTATCAATATCAATGACATTATCAATGACAGGTTTATTATCAGTGAAATGTTGATTATCAGTGACATGTTGATTATCAATGACAATTTTAGTGCAGTGACAGGTTGAGTCTTCATTTATATTTCAGGGTAGCAGGGTGGTGCAAAGAAGGAGATCAAAGTATCCTTCAAGTTGGTGCCTGTAAACTAGGGGAAGAGGGAATTTATTTTCTAGTAAATGGGCATAAACTAAGGTTATACCAGAAGCCTTTAAATAGAGAAGAATTTCTCCACAATCTACTTCAACAAGAAGAACTAGAGATAGTGAGTAAGGGAAATCATTCCCTTTATCTTATCTCAATTTGATCTTTATTTCTCCTATTCTATATATATATATAAAGAAAAAAAAAAGTAATGACAAAAATAAAGTGCAGACTGTGAAAACTAGTTTACTGACACAACTGGGCATTTATTATGTCTAAAAACTAGTGATATGAAAGACATAATTCAATTTCTTTAGATAATTACAGTATTTTTCAAAAATATCCTATTTATCATTTTGGTGTTCCAATCTTCATTTTTCAGTGAACCGAGTTCTTTTTCAGATTGCAGAAAATCAATTTTTGCAACGTTCAAACATATAGATTTTTCACTTTATTGTTTCAAGTTCAGACATTTTTAGAAGCTTTCATATTTTTAGAGTTACACTATGGTATTATCATAAATAAAATTTTCATAGTTTTCAAAATGATCAAGTTTTTAGTTGTTGTTCAGAGTTGTAGAATTTCATTCTACAACATTTTAGATCTTCTCCAAATAGGACATTTGCAGACCAATTTAGTTCAAATGCATAGCTTATTTTACCACATGAGGATCTTCAAAGCATGTTAATTTCTGCATTTTCAGACTTTTTGTAGTTACAGTAATTTTCAGCAACTACTGGAATCCCCCTATAAATTCCTTTTACGAAACTGTTGGACATTAACTTGATTTTAAATCTAATATGCAACACATGTTTCATGGCACAATTGTGTGAATTTCATGCATTTTGTCATGAAATTCATTATTCACAATGATGAAGTTCCATATCATCATCAACAATTCCAGGTCATCATCAACAATTTCATGTCAGGGATCAACAATTCCAGGTCATCATAAAAATTTTCATATCTTCATCAATAATTTCATATTAGTCATCAATTGTTCCATAAATTTTCAGCAGTTCCATATTTTCCAGATTTATTCAGCAAGAAAATGAATCAGTGTTAGCAGCAGAATCAACATTAGTATCAACATCAAAATTCAATTTGGTTTGTAGATTCTCCTCTAACTTCAACAAAAAGAAAGGTGATCAAATTATGGCTACATGTAAACTAGAGGTAATGGATTTTAAACTATGTTTGCAATAGGAATTGTGGTATGTGTAAAGAATTTGGACAAATTATAGGTCTTTGATATACATTTACCTTATATTTTAATCCTATGGTTTATCCTATTCCCTCCCGTCCTTTTCCTATATCACTACCTTGATTTCCATACCCCTAAAAATCTACCATAAGTTATTATCACTCATATGAACTAAACACTTACAATCATAATTATGTATGCATGTAAAAAAATTATTTCGATATGAATTATTAAAAGTGTTAATTGGTTTGATATTTCCTAAGCTATGAATAAAATAATTCATGAGCGACGACACCATTTTGAATTATTCCTTGGAAACCAACATGATCATTTTCATCATTTAATTGACATGCATAATCATAACTCAGACATTTCCCGAATTCTTCCCTCATTCACAATCTAATATATCATCATTTCCATTCCGCTCTTGATTCAATGTGAAAAAGAGTGATTTTGAGAACCAACATTTCCACTAACATTGTATGGGACCCATTGTTAGGAAAGAACCAGTCGACACAGAGCTTCTCGACACATATCCAAAATGTCAGAGAATGTTTAGGAAGGCGGGATGGTTATCGTTTTTACAGAAATTTCAGGGGTATGAAAAACATGTAACCAAAGAATTCATTGAGTTGTTTGATGGGACTCAAGCTTATATAGGAGATATTAATTTATAGGTGTCTTAATATTTCATCACACGAGCTATCAGATTACCACCGAGTGGGGAAAAATGGTTCAAAAATGAGAAAATAAAGGGAGAGTTATGGAAGGAGTTTCTCAAAGACCCTGCACAGGCCTTGAATTGGAACAAGGGAATGCCAACCACAACACTTAAAAAGAAGTGGAGGGACAACTTGTATATCATGCAGAAGTATGTTACCTGCGAAGGTAGGTATGTCCTTGTATTTTTCTACCATCTCCGATTATTATTGCATTTCATCAAAAGTTAGGAAATCAAGTTTCCCTTCTATTTGTTAAATACTTTGAAAAATATGGCACTGAGTATTCAGAGAATCCCTAGGAGCATATAAACAAGTTTGTTCCATTTTGGTTTAGTGATACAGGTGGATATCGGTGGCCACCCATCTTTTCCAACTAGCTCAAAACAGTTTTCTGGTAATTTCGGTAATTTACTATTTTTGGTGGTTTTTCGGGTCCTGAACTTCCAGAGCTGTTTTGAGACCCTAAATGACGTTTTTTTGGGAATCATGGTCCGTGGAATAATAGTTTGTTTTGGACCATGATAGTCATTGTTATTAGTTGTATTCCTCATATATACCTTTCTAACAATGTATCATATGCACCAAACGAAGATCGTATGCAAAATTTACAACCTTGGGAAGTTGATGTACTAACTTACCCAAACGGGGCCCACATGACTTTTGGCACTTCATCTCCTAGGGTTAGGTTTTTGGATGTCTGGGGTTTTTGAAATTCCTATTTATTGTAAAAATGACTTCACAACCTCATTGTAATCATCTTCTTGCGAATGCGAGTAGCTGTCACATCTCTTCTCAGAGATAAGTTGCCACCATTCTAGCGAGTTTTTCACTCTGTATTTTTACAGTCTATGTACATTTCTTTCATTAATAGAAATAGTGTATTACTGTATCTCTGTGTTTATGGTTGCATCTTTGATACGTTCCTGTTATATTATTGGATATCCACGATATCTCTGTGCATTTCTTTATTATATCTCCACTCTCATTTCGTGTCGAAAATAATCCGGGTCATTTAGTCAATATTTTGGTCGAAACTAGATTAAAGGAACAAAACGATAGTGGGGTTGAATTTCTGGTATGAAATCACTTCATGGAAGCACCCGTTAAATAAGGTTCAAGGGTTCAAAATGCAGGAATAGTATAATTAAGTTTCCTAAAATAAAATATCGGAACCAGAGCCAAAGGTTCCTGAGATGAGAAATTCAAAGTCTAAGACAGAGAAGAATATGAAAAATTCAAAACTAGAACCTAAGACAGAGAAAGAAACAACGAATTCAAGACCAAATTCAGAGAAGAAGAACAGGGATTTGAACCCTAAATCAAGTATACTAAGAGGTTGGCCTAAAGTAAAAACAACAAGGAAACCTGATAAATTTAATACAAGGGGTTTAAATCCCAAAATAGAAATTGGGGATAAGGACTTGAAATTTGAATAATTTGAGAAAAAAGATGAGACTGTACAAAGTAAGAAGAGGAAGGACAAGACTTTTGGATCTTGGACTACAAGGAGTATGACCAAGAGCTTAAATGCATAGTAGAATGATAGCAACAAATTTCAATAGAGGGAGGTAATTGAGCTCAAGGAATTCGACAGAGAACAACACAACAGGTTATAGATGAAGGAAATTCATGGGAATTTTAGCAAGAATACCACTGGGACCAGATCGAATTTCATTCCCTCACAAAGTTCAAGAAATAGGGGTGAAATTTCAAGACATGATGATGATGTAGATAAGGATTTTTATGAAATTATTGTTATGAGGAAAATCTCTCTAAGACTAGGGGTAAACCACAACAGATGGAAATGACTGCAGAAAACAACTCTAATCTCAGGTATGCTATATAAAAAAATATGCTAACAAGATAAGATAAGCATCCTACCTCATCCATACGTTTGATGAAGTTCATCGTTGAGCACTTGACTCAAATCAATACACCTTCAACTTGTCCTCGACAACCAAGAAACACAAGCATATGGTGATAATATATAACGTTAGCACATTCAATAGCATAATCCATCAACATTCATCACAAATATTCCCATGGAATAACAATTCAAATATTTGGAAGATATTAATTGGACGAGAAAAGAGTATTTTTATTAAAATGTAATCAACAGAAGTGAATCAATTACAAACTTCTGTGTCAGCATGGTTCAGAACCGAGAAACTAAGTCCCTTCTAGTTGGGCCTCCACCAAAGGCAAGCTCATATAAGAGAGACAATGAGGTTCTAAATCAAGTAGGGAAGATCTTGGGGGCTGAACAATGTTTTCAGACTTAAAAGGATAAAGGGATGCAGACTCAATATGAAGTGAATAATTTCTCCAGAGTAACTTTGCTCTCAAAGTTGAATTTTTCTCCCTTTTTTCCATAGCTCGGATTTGGCCCATTTATAGCCTTCAAGTGGAACTGAAGGGCTGATTCAAAACATTTCCAGTACATGGAAGGTTAAGGATCATGTATTTCATGATGTGACATGGAAACCCGACACCATTTTTTAATTTTGGGCACAAAACTCGATGTACGCGGGTTGTAGTGGTGCAACCTGCATATACGCATGTTGTATAATAGGTAGGACACGTATATGTGGAAAAATATTGGTTTTAGCTTTGGGATTTGCAAAATGGGACTTCAAGTCTACATAGGGAAATGGAAAAAGGCCCTCTGATCAAATTTCCATAAGGTGATGCAAATCTTGCTATAACAACTATAAAAAAAAATTAGGTTTATTCAGCCACCGAAATTCAAAAAGAAGTAGTTCCAGATTCAGTGCCTTCATCCCCGAAGCTACTGAAACAAGTTGGAAAAGTAAAGAATCTGAAAGAATAACCTAAGGAGCTGGAATTCCTTGAAAAAAATATCAAATTTGAGAATGAAACGTTGAAAACCAACATTTCCAAGCTACAGAGGGAGAATGAACAACTGAAAGTAGAGAATAAACTATTAATTACGAAGGCTAAAAAATGGTATACCCACATCCAACAAGTTAAAATCAAATATCGAAGATTGAATATAAAACTTAATGAATCCAAGAGGAAGATACATGCCTCATCTTCTAGTCAGAACATTCTAATAGATGCTACATAAAGGGTCTAAGAGCATAAGATCAACAATTTTGAATTTTTGAAGGTTTCAAGAGGGCAATTAATTTTTGGAGGAATATAGTGTATTTTGGTTGCATGAGGAAATGCAACATCATCCGTGTGGGGGAGATGTTGGATCCTCAAATTGAACTCTTTTTTTCACTTCCTTACTTGAGATTCCCTCTAAACCCATTCCTATGAACTCTCCTACACTCCATTACTACCTCGTTTTCCATGATTATTTCTCTAGCTATAGGATTTTTATATCAAAGGAAATTCAAGGTAAAAATGTCCATTCTTGCATGTTTTCATTATTCTTATTCAAATTAGTTTAAAAATTTATTGTGTTAATAAGTCGCTACAAAATCATAGATTTTATAGCAACTTTGTATTTTTGTAGCCACTGATTATTTTGTAGAAGAATCATAGTTTTGTATGTTTGTCCATATCTTAGGATGAGATCATGAATTGGACTTGGTTCCAAGTCATCACCAGATGGGCAGTTACCTATCAACCAAGATCTAAGTCAACTAGGCCAGCATAAGAGAAAGATCAAAGTTCTAGTCAATGCATAATGTAGTGGTAGAGAATCCGAGCTAAATCAATGCCAAATCATCCACAAGGTCGCATCGATATAGAGTAGGATAATTTAATGCAATATTGTCATGAAATTATCCCTATGTGGCTTGTCAAAATAATTTCATCCAACCATGAATATTCCAGATCTGATTTGTAAACACATGTGCACTATTTTATAGTTAAATGTGTTTTAAATATTCGTGGGTTTTGGATCTCGAGGATATCATTTGTAATGTAAATATATTCTATCAAAAGAACCTTCAAGGAATAGAATTGATATTATATTGAACCTCTGTAAAGATACACTGTTGATTTGAGATTGATATAAATTTTGCTTGACTGTTAATTTTATGAGTTGTGAGTTTTAATTATATAAGTCCAGTTTTGTAGCATTCTATAGCAGTGTCAACGAAACTGGGAGGCCCCCTTGTGTGAGGTATACGTTGCTTCAATTTAAATAGTTTTTATTTTTATTTAGCAGTTGCATGAGTTTGATTTTTTTTCATTTCATTTCTTGTAAGTTTTCCATTTCATTCATGATTTTTTTTTAATACTACATAAATATTGTTGCAGAAAATTGTTAAGTGAATAAATATCATCTTATTTTGATTACATAATCATTCATTGAACATAATGATTGAAATCATTTAATTTCATTGCAACTAATAGTCCAGTAGGTTAACAATTTCAAGTGCTTAGATTCATTTATGTAGTTTCCTATTAATTTTGTTTATGTAATATTGCATTTAATTTATTTTATGTAGCTAAGCACCAACTTTGTTTCTGTAATAGAACAATGGATTTTTATTTTTTTACATGGTGTTCATTTAGGGATAGGTCATAAACTAAGTTTTTCATATATAGTGTATGCACTTCATAAGTTTACGAATCTCAGATTGATGAATTTAATGTAGTAGAGTTCACTCAATTGAACTAACTGACAAATTTTTTAGGTCTGTCGATGTAGTCCTAGGATTTTTTCAAATGCATATTGGCCCCCATCAAGTAGTTCATATTCCACAATACCAATAATCCTTTATCCCACACCCTCAAAAACATATTTTCATTTGGGTCAATCTGTCCTGGGATAAGAAATAACATTATTTATTTAAATTCAACCCTAAGGTTATTAGGTGGCATGTTAGGTATATTAATTGTCCAACTACATGATTTCATTGTTAAATCCCCAACCATAGGATTATGGATTCCCAATTGTTTTCCATTAAGGCCGACTTGTCAAATACACCTTGACTAATGGTGGTTAATGGATTCAAGTGACAAAGAAGGGTAATAAGAGAATTTTGACTCTTGAAGGTCCAACTAAGGTCATGACTATTTATGGGTTGACACCTTCAAATTTAACCAACTCATTTGTGGGAAAGGACCTTGCAAGATCTTCTTAGGATGATCCTCATTGTGGGGGAAGGCGGTTTTAGGGCCTAGTCACCTCCCCCAATACTAGAGTAACATACCTAATGATGATTAGAGATGAATGAAGAAGAACGCCCTTGATGTGTGGGTGAACCATGTGATGGAAAATACAATTAACTCAAAACTCTTACGAAGTATTAAGTGGTAAATATGGTGAGGAGATGGGTGTTTATTTTGAAAACCTCCAACAAAAGTATGACCTATAATATAAGGGGTCATAAGATCATGATTCTCTTAATTTATTCCGAAGTTCAGAATTTGATATTTGTGCTTAGTGTCAATTAAGGTCAATGGTTCTTTGTCACCATTAGAACATTGCACTATATTTTTCCTAGTTTTTCTAAGTTTCATACCAAGCACATGAATGGGAAAGAGGGGAAAGCCACTCTTATCATGCCTAAATTTGTTCCTTGCATAATTGGTCAAGATTTTGAATTGTCTCACTAAGTTGATTTGGTGCTCCTTAATCTCTATGGTAGGATTTCAAGCCGCATTAATTTATATGCATCAAACAATGTTGAAGATATAACTATGTTGTGGGACTATCTTGCAAAATTTCTCTCAAAATTTAACTCGCTTCTATGTGGGGACTTTAATAATTAGAATATTAGGATGATGACTTGAGCACTAACCTTGTCTACATGTTTCATAGGAAGCACACAACTTGGAAGGGAATCAAGGATAAACTTGTCCTATGACACCAATAAGTATTGAAAGTTTGACTCATCAAAATCATGGTTCACGTGGTTGAATTTTTAGGTTGGTAGCAAGTCATGAAGCACCTTGACAAAGTTGTGTTGTCTAAGAAAAATTCATTTTTATTTGGCTGTGAAGCTGGATGACTAGTGAAATGTTTTGGGGAGGACACCCTCTTAGATCACCATCCCATTGTGTTCTATATCTGGGGCATAACCAAAACAAGGTTGTCTAAATCTATATACTTTTTCAATGTCTAACACCTATAACACCTAGCCTATATACATGGCACTATATATACAGGACATTATATGGATTTGGAACTTATTTCTATAACCTAGGGGTGTATATGTTGGATTGATTTATGGAATGATGCCATAAGTTGGATCATGGATTTTTTGCACGAGTTTAGATGACAACATGTAGAAATGTGATGCGCCCACCAAAAAACAAACAAGAATGAGTTCAAAGAGTCCTCACACATGCTTCAACTCACTCCAAACATATCTTCATTGTATTTTTGGCATAAGATTAATAAAAATACAATGAAAACAATATAAGGATGAGTTCAAAGAGTCCTTACACTTACTTCAACTCACTCCAAACATATCTTCATTGTATTTTTGACATAAGATTAATAAAAATACAATGAAAACAATATATAAAATATATTCTCTCAAAATTACAAGGGTTATTATGAATTATTTTATTTGCATTAGTTATAATAGATTTTTATATGAAATGTTTTTTGAATTTATTTATATAATTTATTTGTTTTGTTATTTGGTTTGATATTAATTTTATCTTATTTAAAGGTCTTATTTATTAAATTTAATTATAATCAAATGAAAAAATACAAAATGAACATAAATAAGAGAATTAAAATGTAAAAATGAGAAATGAATTTGAAAAATAGGAATCTTCTTAAAGTCCCAAAAGTACATGAAAAATATCAATTTTTAAGAAAATATGTATTGGAATCTTATTTATCTTAACATGAAAAATATCAATTTTTAAGAGAATATGTATTGGAATCTTATTTTTCTTAAATTTTGAAGTGATTTTGTAAAAAGGAATGATCAATTTTTCAAGAAAAATTAAACACCCTATAAATATGCATTTTTAAGAGGATTATCAAATTTTCATACTTAAAAAACTTTTATTATGCGAGATACCCAAAAATGTCACTAAAAAATAAATATATGTAAAAATGAAGTTTAAAGTCAATATGATAAAATCGTAACAAAAAATTGATATCATTGAAATATACCTATATTATTCATTACTTGAAATATATTAAAAGAATCATTAAAAAAAAAACCATACATTTAAGTTTAAAATATATTAAAAATCATACATTTAAGTTAAGAAGTGTCTTCTTTTTCCAATTAATTTCATTTGAGGAAAACATTATTAAACAATAAATTTGATGGCATCCAAATTAGCTTTTTTTTTATTTATTTTTTCTAAATTTTATTTAAGGAAAACATTATTAAACAATAAATTTGATAGCATCTAAATTCACTTTCATTGCTTTCTTTCTTTATTTTTATTTTCTAAAAATTGTTTTAATAGTTTTACAAATTTTACCACCTTTGTTAATTCAAAGTCTAACTTCTCTTCTCCTCTCCTCTCCCCTCTTCATCACCGTCTTGGCCAAAATACATTGAACAAACCACTACAACTTAAAAAATAAAATAAAAAAATTC
>ML800682.1:102510-123184 GCA_009831015.1 Picea engelmannii
AAAATTAAAAAATAAAAATGTTGAATTCGTTTTTATAAAATAAACTAAAAAAAATAAAAACAAATTTAAATTAAAAAAAAAACTAACCCATTACTTCAAAAAAAATAAAAAAAAATAATTGATCCTCTTCTTCTTCTTATGCCTTGCCCTCCTCCCTTCCAACCCGTCTACTCCTAGCCAACACCATCACCATGAAAATATGATGGAAAAGAATGGTGGGAATCAGGCCTAGAATTTGACGTCTCACAGGATGTTTTTTTCATTTTAAAACATATTTGACAGGTAGATACTAAATTTATACGTCATCATTTACTGATATGTAAAATTAGAACCCGTCATAATTTCTAGTAGGTATTTAGCTTACTTAAACTCTATTGTATAACTTACAAGACTTGACAGAGGTTCAGACTTGACAAAGGTTCCTTCCAAGAGTAAATGAAACAGAAAATGGAATTTGATGTTGCCCATAGTTTTCTCCTTAGATTGCAAGCTCTGAAAGGTAGGTTTGAAATGTTATTTCTCTTTTATTTTAAGAGATGTATCTTATTTTTATATTTTTTTTCATTAAGAGGTTATATTGATACTAATGAATGTGTTTGAAACTTAAAATGATGGGCACAAAAAACAAAAAGCCTTTATCAAATTTTCACTTGACGGGTAAAATAAATTTGAAATTCTAGGCCTGGTGAAAATGTGCTAACAAGGAAGGGGTAGGAGGGAGAAGGGAGGGAGAAGGGTCAGGGTAGGAGAGATGAGAGTGGGGAGAAATCATTTTTTTTTTTTTTTTTTCATTTTTTATAAAATAAAATTACTTCGATTTAAAAAATGTCTATCTTTTTATTTTTCAAATTATAGTTTTGTTTTAAGTTTGTTTTTCAGTTTTTTTTTTAAGATTTTGTTTATTTTTAATTAAAAAATGTTAAAAAAAAATGTTTTTTTAACGTTATTTTAAAAAATATTTTAAAATAAATGTACTAAAAAATTTAAAAATCAATATTTTTAAAAATTAATTTGAAATAATTTGTAATTTTTCTCATATAATTATATTATAAAAATAGTTTTAAAAATATTTATAAAAAAAAAAATTTGTGATCTCCACAAAGAGGAAAAATTAAATTGTAATCATGTTGTAATTTAATCATTAAAATGAGATCACCATTTTCTTATTAATGTAAAAATCGATTTATTCATTTATATTTCTTTTATTATAATAATGTTTTTTTTTTAATAACCATCACCAAACAAAATGAATAGTCATTTTCAAAACCTAATCACAAAAATTAATGGATTAGTGATGTTAATTCTCACATGATGGTGGATTTTCTCAAAGCTCATGTCAATACATCATGGAAAACAATGTCAATAATGAAGTTCAATAGTTTTTGAAAAAAGAATAATTAAGTTTAATAGTTTTAGAAAAAAGAAAAAGATAAATTTACGAAACATGATTTAATAATAGCCCGCAGGGGTGTAGACCGATTGGAAAGTGTCGTGTAAATGGAAGGAAATGTGTAAAGGAGGTCTCAAGTTCAATTCTCACCCCGATTTACTTGTGCTCCATTATTGCAGGTTGCGTGGAACACCTGGGGTTATAGTGGTAGCGGGTATCAACCCCGTGTCACGCGAGTATGAGAACCGTGAGTTGTCGATTCCCCTAGTAAAAAAAAACACGATTTAATGATAATATAGTCAGGGTTTATGGAAGTTGCCAAAGTTATTGATGCAAAAAAGTACGAAGGAAAATGATGAAATTATTATATGTTGGGATTAGCTCTAGTTGAAAGTGCACTAACTAAATTAAGGACAATTTGCAGAAGTATACCATCAATACTACGGACTTTTGTATGGAAATGTTAAAGGAGTATTTTTCATATTTATTTTAATAACTTGAATATTCAATGTTTTGTAGTTGCTTATTATTTTGAATTGAAAAAGAAGTTACACATATGTTTCAATATTTTGTTTCTTAATTAAGTTCAAAGGCTTATGTAAGTGACTTTTGATGTTACAGATTCTATTATAGAAAAAAAAAACAATTTTGCAAAGAAAACATCATTGTGACGACCCCGTCGTTACGACTACAAGCGACTCAATGCAAAAGCAAATTTTTTTTTTGTTTTAACCAGGAAGGCGACAACGACAACAGTTAAACCACACAACTTGATGACGAACACAATGCATGCAAATCAAGAAACATATAACAACGACTCAACACACTAGCACATCATGCAACTGGACGAAACATGTGATAATTAATAGACAGATAGAAACAACTACCCGCCCGACACAAGCAAGACAACGCCTACAAGATAAAGGAAAACGTCAACAACCCGACATAGTGGCTTCGACAACCAGGAACTAGAAACATCTATGTCATGCAAACCCAATGCCTTAAGGTGTTACAAAACCAAGTACCAACAACCAATACAACGAACAAATGCCCACATCGGGAAGCACGGACTCTGGCCAGGTTATCATTTGCCTCTATCCATTAGGGTGCGAAATGATCCCCTCATCAGGAATCATGTCGTCACAAGGCGATAGGCCTGATGGTAACCCTGGTGCAACATAACACATCTATACCAATAACCCAAGAAAAAATCAACGCACTAGGAGATTGAATTAACTGACAAGAAGACTATACCCACGCACCCAAGCAACAAGTCGACAAGATGCAAGATGGCATCACTCAAATTAAATTGCGCAAGATATTAAATGACTTCGCCAACAAACCATAACCCATTATTCGTTAAGCATGATGTCTAAGTGCGAAGGAGTGAACTATTATAAATGTTATCATTATCATAAATGTGACCCAAAATGTGAAATATTATAAATGTTACTATTATCAAAAATGTTATCATAAAGATGACCTAATATATGTGCTTAACAAAATCAAAATACGTTTGTCAACAAATATACACTGTCCATTAAAATAAGTGAACTACTTAACATTAAAAAGTGATCTACGTTGCTTACTAAATATTCGACATTGCTGACTATATTATTGTTGTCTAAGTACGCGATATTGTTATCTACTAATTATATCTCTGTCTAACCTTAATAATAACATCTTTATCTGCCAGTTTAAATAACTCACGGTTACAATAGGGATATGCTTATGTATATAAATGGATGTCTAGCAATATTGGTGTGTTGTTTATGAAACATATAAAATTGTTGTCATCAGGTATAAAATTTGTTGTTGATTATGTATAAAAACTTATTGTCTATTATATAAAATTTGTTGTCGAATATATATAAAATTTGTTGTCTATTTATAAATTGGTTGTCGATTATAAATAAACGTTGTCCAACATATCAATATCAATATATCCATAAAATCGTAGCCTAGAAAAATCGTTGTGTGAATACATTTAGGAGCGAATTTAAAACTCTACCAAAATCGGATCTCCGCCCAACAAAATTGTTGTGTGAACATATTTAAAAACGAAATTGAAACTCTACCAAAAATTGAATCTCCGCCCAGCCAAATCGTTGTGTGATCACATTTAAAGCGAATTTAAGATTCTACCAAAAACGGATCTCTGCCCAACTAAATCGCAACATGGATTAGTTGTGTTTAATCATAACAAAACTTAGATGTATGTATAATTTTGCAGGCCTATACAATTCGCAGATATATCAAATAAAATGAAAATGCAGACTTATCATTTAAAAAGGAAAGCGAACATATCATTTAAAAAAACACAGTCATATATTGTTGGGTTTTATGATATGCTAAGATGGGTATTATAATGATATGTTGGGTATTATAATGATATTGTTGGGTATTATAATTATATGTTGTCAATAATATTTAAAAACACAAGTATATCGACTGTGAAATTCATTGGTAAAAATATATACAAGATCACAGTCATTTGATATATAAATTCGCTGCCATTCAAGTTAAAAAAAATTCAGTGTCATTCAATATATAATTTAGATGTCATTCAATCAAAAAGGGGAATTCACTGCCATTCAAACACAGACAAATCAACGTTGTCACACCCAGTCATAAAACACAGTGATGCTCTGGAAAAAACGATTTGGTAAAAAGAATATGGGAAAAATGATTTCTTCATAGATTACTCCTTCAAAGATTAATCATTCAAACCTAGAGCTTAAACATCCCTGAAACGTAGAGTTAATCATTCAAGGAAATGCAGAGGTGATCATTCAAAGGAAATGCAAAGATAATCATTCAAGGAGATGCACCAATAATCACTCAAAGAAATGCAGAGATAATATTTCAAGGAAAAACCGAGATGGATAGATTAGAGAAGAATCAACAAAATGCAGAGACTAATCGATCACAAGAAGGCGCAAGGAATTGAGATTAATCATAAGAGAAAAACGTAGAGATAAGTAAGGGTTTGATAACTGGGCAAAATTTATCCTTCACTTATTATCCGTGCACAGGAAAATGGGGCATTTGAATCTATAGTTCTTTAAAAACCGGAGTGACGACCGTTGATTCGTCTCTTGGCCAACTGCTCAGGCACAGACTAATAACTAAGGGGATAAGGAACAGAAGATAAAAACTCAAATTTTTCATCGTATTAATCAATAAAAACACATGCAGAGAAGTCATTGCAATCATAGGTTGGGTTCTCCATGGGAAATCAGTTCAAATACAACGAGCAAGGGGATTACAAATACCATAGGAAAGCAGGTGCAAGAAAGCTCATGGAAATGAAATCTTCAACCGAGCACAGAAAAATAACATCTGTAAATTAAATTTCATTTCAAGTAACAACTTTAACAGGCGTACCTGAGCCAAACGTGAATGCTTCGAAGTTGTTGTCCTGCGCGTGCTCCATCTAGCTCCCGCTTGCCATTCGATGTGACCTCACTGGTACCTCCCAGCCAACGCTAGGGGTACTCGTCTTCCCCCTGAGCCCCTAAGACACAAAGGGGCCATGCACACAATACCAGAGAACTGCTAGCACCTAGCTTGCCTCGCAAGGTCGAGCTACCACTTGTTACCCGAGCTGGGTATCCCAACTCCCACAAGAGAAAGTTCAGTCAAGGTAAAATTTCAGCAGCATAACGTTGTGCAAAAAGATCATATATCCCTACTCCTCCTCCTCCATCCTTTTTATGGAGTTTTTTAGTAATTAGTTTCCCCAAATTCTCATTAAATTCCTTTTTCAGTTAATTAATTTCGAAAAACCTCCCCCGTACACATGTTACCCATCCCTTAGTTGCACCAGAAAATCAATTTTATTAATTAATTAAATATTCCTATTTCCCTCACCCACCTAAAATCATTCCTAAAAATGCTCCTTGGTGTCCTAATATTCCCTTACAAATCATAAATGACTTACGCCTTACTTAATTCCTAGTTGAGTTCAAAAATAGCAAGTTCCCAAGGCAAGATCCCTTACTAAGTTAGACATTCAGCTTTTTCTTTATGTTTCCCCTTTTCATTAAGTTTCCCCCTTTTTCTTTAAGTTTCCTATTTCTTTTAAGTTTCCCTCTTTTTCCTTTTTAACTAAAAATCAATTTAACAAGTGTATATAAAACAACCATTTACCCTTTTTCCTCTTTAATTAAAATTAATTTAGCAAGTGTAGATAAAACAACCATTTACCCTCTTTTCTTTTTAACTAAAAATTAAATTAGCACATGCAGATAAAACAACCATTTCCCTTTTTAAAATTGTAATCCTCCATTATAATTTTTTTTTTTTTAACTGAAACGGATAATTTTTATTGATAGAAGAAGTGGTTGGGCGATGGCCAAATCAACCAAAATCACAGATAGCCTTTGTATCTCTTTCCTTAATACATTCTAATATTTTCTTGCTATTGCATGGAACTGAAACTTACAGTTAGAGAATGGGATTGAACATAGGTGCCTCATCATTATTTATTAAAACTCCTTGTGGCAAGCTGCATCCCTCATTTGCCTTTTTGTCTGCTTATTTATTCGAGTTGCAGAGGATGTGATAAAAGTCAAAGGAGGAGAAGCTTTGTAATGCACCCCAAAGTCTCTGAAGAGTCTTGTTGAGAGCCAGATTGGCGAAATGCTCCTTTGAGTTTAAGGTTTTTATCAAAATTTATGAATCACTGAAGACTTGAAGAGCTTTGTTTCCATGTTCCTGGGCGATCTGGCAGCCTTTTAACAACCCAAGGATTTCCGCCTGATTATTTGTTCTTTTCCCTAACCCCCAGTTGAAGCTGTCTTTGCGGGAGCCATTGTGGGAGTATATAATTCCGCCAGCTCCTGCAATCCCAGGATTCCCTTTGGAGGCATCGTCGAAGAAGACTGTTACCTTATTTTGCTTTCTCCACCAGGCTTGGAATTCTTCATCCAGAGTTCTTATGTTCCAAGTGGGATTTGTAGATGGACAATATATTGTCTTCGTCCTTACTTGAGTCAAGAGAGTGCCCATCCAGTTTATTTCCTCTTAAGCGAGAGAGGTGTCAAGCTTTGTCGAGTAATTGCCCAAGGCTTCCAACAAATATGCCTTGGATTTTGCCGCTACTGTCAAAGGAGTGTGAGATGAGTTATTAAAAATAAGACCATTTCTTGCAAGCCAGATATTCCAGCAAATGAACTTGGGGATGGAAGACCAGACCCGAATCCACATTGATTTAGCTTTTATTGCCCTTGGATACTGGTCTTGCCAAGAGCCAAAGAGAGCGTCAACTGTGATCTGAGAGGGAGCGATCACATTGAGACCTTGGAGCGCATGTGTCCAGACTGATTAGGAAAAAGGATAGTCCATGAAGAGATGGTCTATACCTTCCGGGGCCATTCGACATAAAATGAATCTGTGTGGGCCATGGATACCACATTTTTCTAAGTTTTCTCTAGTCAGCACACGCTTGTGCAGGAGCACCCACGTGAAAAAATTGACCTTTGGGAGGTCGTAGCTATCCCAAACTTGCTTCCAATTTGTAGGTTTGTTAAGTGGTGGGTGTTGGACTTGTAAAGCTGTGTATCCTTGAGAAGTTGTGTATATGCTTGTCTTCCCCTAGCTCCAAAAATCAGCACTGTGGAGACTTACAGGCATTGAACCCTTCATCACATCAAGGAGGAGGTGTTTCTAGTGGAGTAGATGCGTTGGCGGGTTAGGGAAAAACTAATCCGCCCATAAACCATCTTTGTCCCAAGCAGAGATGTATGCTAGACTAAGCATCCCGGGCTAGGAAAGCCACACCTGAATCTCTGCTAATTCCACTATGTTTTCCAAAGGATGTTTTCCCATAATGTTGTCTGACCTGAGCAGGGTTCTTTTTCCATTCTCGGGGACTCTATAAAGTTGTTGTTTAAAACAATCGAGGCCTTTTTTACATAGATTCCATAACTGGGTGCCTATGGGGATGATATCATTATGTATCTTTCTGAATAAGACTCCTTTGAGATACTTCTTCTGGAGGAGCAGACTGACAAGGTGGTTTCTGTTGGAAAACAAATTCCATAAAATTTCCCCCCCTAAGGTGATATTTTTCCACCTTCTCGCTTCAGTCATTTTACTATGTCCCAACTGGCTAGATGAAACTTTCTCTGATTTCCTTTGCCTCCTCGCCAAAGGAAGTCTCTGATCAGCTCTGAAATCTGCTTAGTGATCGCCTTTGGAGCAAGAAGAAAAGAGGCTTGATAGATAGGGAGGGATGACAAGACTGATTTGATGAGAATCAACTTTCCAACGTTGTTAAGCCACTGTCCTCCCCAAGCTACTATCTTAGATTTAAATTTGCTAATGACTTCCATCCAGTGTGAAAGTATATTTTCTTCCAACGTTAGAGGTAGACCTAGATACTTGATTTTGTCCCAGGAAACAAATCCTAGAAATCCCAAGAGATGTGCAATTCTAAGAATGGTTTGTTCCTCCGTGTTCTATCCATACACAACACTCTTTCTTTTGTTGACCAACGCTCTTGAGATGCAACATAAATTTTGAATAATATCATTGAATGCCTTTGAAATTCGAAGGAAATATCCTCCCAGCAAAAGAGAATCATCAACAAATAGAGCATGGTTGATTGATTTTGTTCCTTTCACCAGTCGAATGCCCGAAATTGCCCCGACATTCCTTTCAGTTATCAGTTTCCTACTCAGGGTGTCTTCCATCAAAATGTACAGGAAGGGGGATAGCAGGCAACCTTGCCTTATCCCTCTTGTTGCTTGAAAGTAGTTAGCAGGCCGACCATGTACTAGAGGAGCGATCTAGGGATTTTCGATGTAGGATTTGATCATATTTATGAATTCTGGGCTAAATCCATAAGAGAAAAGCACTTTGTACAGAAAGGATCGCTTGACCCGATCAAAGGCATTAGCCATGTCTAGCTTAATGAGAATTCCTTGCTCCTTCCTCTGAAGGCTTGAGTGAATGGCTTCTTGGACAAGAATCACTTTATCCAGGATATGCCTTCCTTTGATGAATCCCCCTTGGGTGGGGGAAATGAGCTGACCAAGAAGGGGATTTAGTCTATTTTCCAGTAGCTTCGAGAGGATTTTGTAGGAGGCATTGTAAAGAAAGATAGGTCTGAATCTGTCAAAAGAGACTGGATTCACTTCTTTATGGATTAAGGAAAGAAAAGTGGAGTTGGTGTTGCCTACCACTTCGGCCTTTTGCTGGAAAGATTTAACCATTATCAATAAATCTGTCTTGATAATTATCCAGCAAGCTTTGTAAAAGTGTATGGAAAATCCATTGGGGCCTGAGGCTTTGTCTGAATCCATGTCCCAGACTACCTTACTGATTTCCTCCTCAGAGAATGGTTTCAAGAGGCTTGCATTGATCTAATTACTGACAAGATGATGCATATGGGAAAGGAAGTCGGTGGAGAACACCTCATTTCCTATCCCATCCTCTGTGTAGAGTTTCTGAAAAATGAATTTATGTTGCTGCCTTTATTTGAGCTAAACCTTTGGAGACTATCGTGTCTGTTGTACTGATTTCGGAGATATGATTTTAGGAGAGACATTCTCAGTACTGCCTATGGAAGAAGGTCGTATTACGATCATCAGCTTCCAGCCACAGGCTTTGGGACTTTAATTTCCAGTACTCCTCTTCATGTCTGTAATCTCTGTAAGAGGCATACTGGGCTACTTGTTCCTTCTCCAAACTATGAATGGTTGTGTCCTGGATTTCCATGTCCATATGTATATCTGCTAATTGTTGAACAACCTCTTTCCTCTTTTCAGAGTAGGGGTTAGAGGGATATTTGACCCACCCTTTAAGATTTGTTTTTGTTACTTTTAATTTATGCTCCCAAACATAACTTGGTGAGCCAGTGACCAGAGTGGACCAGGATTTGGTTACTACTTCCACGAAACCTTCCTTCTCAATCCATTGAGGGATGAATTTAAAAGGGATGGGATCTAAGTCTTCTTCCTCATCCAACAGTAGGAGAATGGGATTGTGGTCTGATGTAGATTTTGGGAGGATTTGGTGGACACTACTTTTTTGTCCAACAAGAGGGTGCTTTGCACTAGGAACATGTCGAGCCTAGAAGAGATGTGTGCAACCCATGTTCTATTGTTCTATAATCCCTTCTTTGGTTTAATATCAAGAAGGTCCCACTGCTGTATCAGATCCTTTACAAGGGGGAGCAATTGATCCATGTTGATGATGCCCCCTCTTTTTTCTTTTGGTTCTAGCACTATGTTTAAGTACCCTACTACTATGATGTTCTTGGGAGAGTATGCTTCTACAAAGTCAGATAGAGTTTTCCAACATTCTTTTTTCTCCACAAATTGAACCAGAACATAAAGATAGTAATCTTACTTGTTTTGTGGTAGAGTTTGGTATAGATCCAGTGTTGTGTCTCGAAGTAGATTTCAAGATGAAACTGATCTTCGATCCAGACCGTGGAAAGCCCTCCAGAAGTGCCCCTTGCACTTACAGCCTTTCCATCATTTGTTTTCCATTTCATTCAGCTTAGCTCTAGAAGGGATTACCATTCTATTTTTGTCTCTTGGAGCAAGAGGATCTCTGGTGTTTTTGTCTTCAACAGATCTTTCACAGCTTCGATTTTCATAGGATTCCCCAGGCCTCTACAATTCCAAGAGACTATATGCATTATTTACTAGGGTGGGAAGAATCGGGGCCTCCCTTGGCTGGCCTTGCTCTAGTATTTCAACCAATGGACATTTCAAGAGTGGATTGGCTTCCCTACATTTTATTCCTCTCTTCTTTTTCCTCTCTTGCTTCTTTGAGGGATTTCCTTACTTCTCTTTTCGATGGTCTTTCAAAAGTTTTTTTTTTTGATGAGCCTGACATTTTTTAGGGTTTCTTCCTTACCATGTCAACGTAGGAGGGGGAAGAAGAGCATTCTACTTGGGTCTAATGTCCCCCACCTCTTAGAGAGGTGAAGAGGATACTCAGTGGCCTAGGCACCCCCACTAGGTCATAGTCTTACACTGAAGGGGGAAGTCAATGAAGCTAAAAGTTATATTTTTAAGTTGACTTAAGAAAGGAAAAAGGGATTAAAGGTAAAAGATAACTCAACAAAAGAATAGAAGATTAACCCTGGGAGATAACTTAACTCAACAGAGGATTAGAATAAAAAGGTATAAGTAAGAGGCTAGGGCGCACCTATTATTCATTCTGGTTTTGGATTAGCATTTGCTATTGCTCTTGAGCATTCAGTTTGGGGGTTTTACTGTACAAACCCTTGTGAGCAACTCAGTGGTGAAATATCCACTCACCTTGTTCCACAGCTTGGTCTCGGGGATGAAAGACTCCTCCACACCATTCTAGTTTTAGTTTATCTCCATCCAGCGCTTCAGAAAGTAGCAAGTTGTACTGTTCTTGTCATTCCAGCAAAGGCGCACCATCATCTTGAGGGAGGTTTGATCCATCTTATCTAGAGGGCCTGGGTCCATTCTGACACCTGGGTTTTGTTTGCAGGGGCATGTTCATCAGTTTGAGTACTTTTCTGGAGGGTTATCATTCTCATATCATTATCTGTAGATTGGGACGTCTTGGAGCCATAGGGGGCGTCCTGTGATTTAGAAAAACTCAGATCTAGAGAGATCTGCTTGTGATCTGGTCCTGAAACTTCTTCTACGTGATCTTCTTAGCCCGATATACATTCTGGGAGAGTTTCAAGTCATTTGGAGTTGTTTTCCTACAGGGATGAGTGCATTGGGGTTTCATCTTTTTAGGAGGGTGCAACTCCCTTAGGAGGTTCATCAGTTGAAGGGGTTACACTTGGACGTTGGGTCTGAAACTTCTAGAGGAAGTCCCCACTACCCTGATCTACCAATGGACCGAGTTTGAGCTCATTTGGAGCATCTTACCATCACGGTCGAATTCTTGAGGGTTTCAGTCCTCACTTGGAGCGTGGCACTCTTCAGCTAGAGGGTTTGACATCCAGATATGTTGGTCATTGGTCTTCATTAATTATTTAGCCTTTGGAGGCTTCTTTTGTATCGACAGAGCATTTTGTAGCAGCTCCTATCTATTGATTGTACGGCCATCTGATGTTTATGCCAGATCGGCCATCTATTGTATTGATTCTGCATAATAAAAAGGTCAGATCTTGTTTGTGCTTCTATGTATTGATTATGTTATGATCTTTATGTGTTGGATGAATCTTGTATGCACTTAATAACTCAATAAACACCTGCACAACAAAAAATCAGTAGTAGTTAGTGATACCAAGAGAAAAAATTGGCTTGGGATCATTACAATGGTATCAGAGCATCGATCCTCCAAGCCCATGGAGAGATCGGCGTATGCAGAGGTACAGTGGAATTGTTATGGGTCGGAGGAAGAAAAACAACAGTGAAACAGAGGTAGAAATGGAAGGGTCAGGGGATGACCATGAGCCTCAGTGCTTGGCTCTATTAGTAGCTGAATTTGGTAATTTCCAGCAAAACATGAATTGCACAGAAAGCACATTGGTCCAACAGTTGGACGAGTATCAGGAAACCAACAGAAGGGGACAGGACGAAATCTCTGAAACCTTGAAGAAAGTTGATGAGAATCTACAGAAAATGAACGAGAACCAAAATAGGATAACTGACCTTCTGATGAAAGTAACCCATTGAGGCAAGGATCCTGATACGTATGGGAATAAGGAGGTTGGGGGTTCCAGTGGAACCCATGAGGAAGTCAGATATAACCCAGAGAAAGCACCGGGATCTAAAGGAAGTCTGGGAGGTGGCACATTCCATGGGCAGATGGGTAGCAGGGCCAATCATAGGCCATACATGCCAGTGTTCACATATGAACAACTAGGCTGACACTCAGGTAGCAGAGCTAACCCTAGACCATACATTCCCACATTCACAGATGATCAAGGGCAACAGGAATAGGTTGAAAACTTTGTGGAACAATTAGCTAGGAGTACCAGGGAATACTATAGCTTGGATATGAAAGTGCAAAGAAAAATGTCCCTAGACCAGTATTGTCTACTCAGGTTCAGAAACCAGCCTAGGACGAACCACAGGGGCAGCTTTGAGTTTGAGCGAAGGGCAGGGAAGATAGAGATTCCATACTTTGATGGTACAACTAAGATGACAGCACGAGTGTGGGTGCAGAAGCTGGATACTTACCTACAACTTAACCCCATGAGAGAGATGGAGGCCATAAAGTTTGCCACTATGTACTTGGACGGCAAGGCACACGACTGGTGGTATCATGGACTCACCACACTCAGCCACAACCAAATTGTATCCTATACATAATTCACTCAAAGGCTCATTGACATATTTGATCAAGGAGATCATGAGCTACATTTATGGGAGCTCACCCAACTCAAGCAAACAGGTACGACTGAAGCATACATTGATGAATTCTAGAGGTTGGCAATGATGGTGCAAGATATGTCTCCAACCAGACTCATGATGCTTTTCACAAAAGGGTTGATGGAACCCTTGAAGGGTTGGGTAAAGGCCTTCAGGCCTACTAACCTACATGAGGCCATTTGGAAGACGAGGGACTTGGGTCCAGCTGCTAAACCAAAATTCATACCCATACCTCCTCTTAACAATGGTGGAAGAGATCAAAAGCCTCCAATAAACTAGGGAGGACGTGAACCTAAGGGTTATGACAGGGGCCATGGCAGAATAGATGATAACACCAGGAGAGAACTGAGAAGGAAGCAACTCTTCTTCACATGCAAGGAACCATGGAATCCTTCCCACAAGTGCATGGGACGTGGACAGGTACATTACATTGAGGTCACCTCAGATAATGAAGAAGAATACGAGATTGGAAAGATACAAAACATGGAGGCAGAAACCACTGAGGCAGTAGAAGAAGAACAAATTACAGAACATGATGGTATGGCCACCCTGGCATCTATCAGTGGAGTGCCCAAGTATAATACTTTCCAACTGAGGGGAGTCTTCCAGGGACAGAGAGTCTTGGTCTTGATTGATGGAGGAGCTTCCCACAACTTCATTGATGCAACATTATTAAAGAGAAGACACATACCCACAGTAGAATTTGAAGGATTCAAAGTGGAGGTTGCAGGAGGAAGCACCATGCCTTGTGACAGATATATTCCAAGCCTAAAGCTTACCTTGGGAAGGCATGAGTTGACACAGGACATCTATGTCATGGATTTTCCAGATACCAACATTATCTTAGGAGTTCAGTGGCTCAGCACATTAGGGCCTATCACCACCAACTACAAAACGATGGAAATTCCATTCACAGAAGAGGGTGGATGTAAGGTAGTGCTTCGGGGCATGACAGGGAATGCTGCAAAGGTAGTCACGGCCAAGAGAATGGAAGCCATCTTACAGAGAGATGAAATAGTATATGCAGCCGAATGCAGAGTTGTGACACGTGTGGATGAACAGGGCAAGGTTCATTACACTCCTGAAATTAAGGAAATTCTTGACAAACACCACAAGGTGTTTGGGCCTATTCCTCCGGGGGTTCCACCAGATAGAGGTTTTGAGCACATTATTGAGCTAGAGGAAGGGGCCAAACCAGTGATCACCACACCGTACATACATCCCAATAAGTACAAAGATGAGATATAAAAGGCCATCAAGGAACTTCTGGACATGGGACACATCCGACCCAGCAGTAGTCCTTTTGCTTCTTCAGTAGTGTTGGTGAAAAAGAAGGATGGCACTATGAGGATGTGCATTGATTACAAGGCCTTGAATAAAAAGACCATCAAAAAAAGGTACCCAATACCAAGGATTGATGAACTGTTGGACGAATTGCATGGGTCCGTCTACTTCACTAAGATTGACCTTCGTTCTGGCTACCATCAAATCAAGATGAGAGAGGAAGACATCTCAAAAACAACTTTTAGATGTCACTACGGTCATTATGAATTTTTGGTGATGCCCTTTGGGCTAACCAATGCCCCTGCTACATTCCAGTCATGTATGAACCATGTATTCAACAAGCAGCTAAGGAAGCACCTGTTAGTATTCTTGGATGACTTGCTTATTTATAGTCGGACATGGGAGGAGCATCTTAGGCATTTGGACAAGATTTTGTCAATTATGGAGGAACAATTGTTGTATTCTAAGGAGTCCAAATGTGAGTTTGGAATGACAGAGGTCCTTTATCTAGGACACATCATCGGGGCAAAAGGGCTACAAGTGCATTAGGAGAAGATTGAAGCCATCAAGGAATGTCCCACTCCTAAGACACTCACAGAGTTGAGAGGATTTTTGGGAATGTGTTCATACTATAGGAAGTGTGTTAAGGGATTCTCTCAATTATGTGCACCCTTGACTAATTTGAATAAGAAGTGGGCATTCAAGTGGGACGAGGAGGCTCAAAAAACGATGGAAAAGATGAAGAAGGTGATGAGTACGTGCCCAATTTTAGCCCTTCCATATTTTAGTCTTCCATTTACCTTGGAGTGTGATGCATTCGGGGAAGGAATAGGGGTTGTACTGATGTAGAAGAGGCACCCTCTTGCCTACGAGAGATGAAAACTTTGGGGTCCTAAGCTACTCTACAACATTTATAATAAAGAAATTATGGCTATCATGCATGCATTAGCCAAATTCCGGCAATACTTGGTAGGTGCTCGGTTTATTGTCAAGTCAGATCATAACAGTCTCAAATACTTACTGGAACAAAAGGACTTGAACAAGAGGCAACAAAAGTGGGTAAGTCGAATATAGGCCTATGATTTCGACATTGAGTTTTTCAAAGGAAAGAATAATGTGGTGGTAGAGGCCTTATCCAGGAGACCATCCATCCTTTCCATAACAGGGATAACAGTTGATTGGAAAGACCAACTAGTGATGGAGTATGCATGGGATCAGTTTGCATGCCAACTTCTGGATAGACAGGTACAAGATGAAGATTTCAAGGTTATTAATGACCTCATCTACTACAAAGACCAAATCTTCTTGGTTTCTGGGTCAGCCCTCAAGGCCAAGGTATTGCAGGCATGCCATGACTCACCAATGGTTAGACATCAAGGGATCAACAAGACGTATAGGTAGGTGAGAGAGAGATTCTCGTGGAAAGGGCTGAAGGAGGATGTGATTAGGCATGTCAAAGAGTGTGTGACATGTCAAGAAAACAAGGACGAGCACACACACCTAGCAGAACTTCTGCAACCATTTCCCATCCCGGAGCACAAATGGGAAAGCATATCCATGGATTTCATCACTGGGCTGCCAAAGACGCAAGGAAAGGACTGCATATTCGTAGTGGTGGACAGGTTAACGAATTTTGCACACTTCTTTGCCATAGCTATTGACTTCAGTGCAGCACAGGTGGCTGAACTATTCTTTAGGGATATTTTTAGGTTGCACGGCCTCCCCAAGACCATTGTCAGCGATAAGGATAGTAGGTTTATGAGTACTTTCTAGCATGAGTTGTTCCAGTTGGTTGGTATGGCCTTGACCCCTAGCACCAGCTATCACCCGCAGACAGACGAACATAAAGAGATAGTCAACAAGTGGGTGGAAGGCTATCTCAGAAAATATGTGGCAGGGCAACAGAAGGCTTGGGTCAGATGGTTGCATTTGGGAGAGTATTGCTACAATACCACCCAGCATATGTCTATTGGCATGTCTCCATTCAGAGCTTTGTACAGCTATGATCCCTTATCATTTGTAGAGATTTCATTTGGAGACAACAGGGCACCGATGGTACAGAATTGGATACAGTAGAGCCAAGACATTATCAGAGAGTTGAAGGATCATCTACAGAGGGCACAAAACCAGCAGAAGGTCCAAGCAGACAAGCACAGAGTTGACTGGACTTTTGAGGTTGGCGATTTAGTCTACTTGAGGTTGCAACCATACAGGCAGGATTCCATTAAAATAAATGGAGTGGAGAAACTGTAGCCACGTTTCTTTGGACCCTACAGAGTCAGCAGGAGGATAGGGGCCATGGCTTACGAGCTGGAGCTTCCATAGGGTAGTAGAATTCACAACGTTTTTCATGTCTCGTGCCTTAAGAAATCTCTTAGTCAACACATCATGCCTATTGAAGTATTACCCCCCATGGATGAGGAGGGACAACTCATTTTGATTCCGGAGGAGGTGCTAGAAGTCCGAGAGAAAAAACTCAGAAACCAGAGCATCAAGGAGTACCTGATCAGGTGGAAGGATTTACCTATTGAGGATGCCACTTGGGAGTAGGAACATGTGGTAAGAGAAGCACGTTTGGAATTGCTTGAGGACAATAAATTTCAAGAAGGGGAGACTATAATGTCCCCCACCTCTTAGAGAGGTGAAGAGGAGACTTAGTGGCCTGGGCACCCCCACTAGGTCATAGTCTTACACTGAAGGGGGAAGTCAATGAAGCTAAAAGTTATATTTTTAAGTTGACTTAAGAAAGGAAAAAGGGATTAAAGGTAAAAGATAACTCAATAGAAGAATAGAAGATTAACCCTCGAAGTTAACTTAACTCAACAGAGGATTAGAAGAAAAAGGTATAAGTAAGAGGCTGGGGCGCACCTATTATTCATTCTGGTTTTGGATTAGCATTTGCTATTGCTATTGAGCATTCAGTTTGGGGGTTTTGCTGTACAAACCCTTGTGAGCAACTCAGTGGTGAAATATCCACTCACCTTGTTCCACATCTTGGTCTCGGGGATGAAAGACTCCTCCACACCATTCTAGTTTCAGTTTATCTCCATCTAGCGCTTCAGAAAGTAGCAGGCCGTATTGTACTTGTGATTCCATCAAGGGAACACCATCATCTTGAGGGAGGTTCGATCCAGCTTATCCATAGGGCCTGGGGCCATTCTGACACCTGGGTTTTGTTTGCTGGGGCATGTTCATCAGTTTGAGTACTTTTCTGGAGGGTTATCATTCTCATATCATTATCTGTAGATTGGGATGTCATGGAGCCATAGGGGGCGTCCTGTGATTCAGAAAAACTCAGATCTAGAGAGATCTGCTTGTGATCTGGTCCTGAAACTTCTTCTACAGGATCTTCTTAGCCCGATATACATTCTGGGAGAGTTTCAAGTCATTTGGAGTTATTTTCCTACAGGGACGAGTGCATTGGGATTTCAGCTTTTTAGGAGGGCGCAACTCCCTTAGGAGGTTCATCAGTTGAAGGGGTTACACTTGGATGTTGGGTCTGAAACTTCTGGAGGAAGTCCCCACTACCCTGATCTACCAATGGACTGAGTTTGAGCTCATTTGGAGCATCTTACCATAAGGGCCGAATTCTTGAGGGTTTCAGTCCTCACTTGGAGCATGGCACTCTTCAGCTAGAGGGTTTGACATCCATATCTGCTGGGCATTGGTCTTCATTACTTATTCAGCCTTTGGAGGCTTCTTTTGTATTGGAAGAGCATTTTGTAGCAGCTCCTATATATTGATTGTACGACCATCTGATGTTTATGCCAGATCGGCCATCTATTGTATTGATTCTGCATAATAAAAAGGTCAGATCTTGTTTGTGCTTCTATGTATTGATTATGTTATGATCTTTATGTGTTGGATGAATCTTGTATGCACTTAATAACTCAATAAACACCTGCACAACAATAAATCAGTAGTAGTTAGTGATACCAAGCGAAAAATTTGGCTTGGGATCATTACATTGGGTTTGTGATTGAGTGGGACGAGCCCATGCATTGTTATCTTCCATTGCTGGGAGAGGGGATTGTTGATCCAAATCATGAGCTATCACTGGAGGGTATTTCTGAGTGTTGATTGGTTCGAAAGGGTTCGGGGTTGAATCTATCTGTGTAGGATTTGTTTTCCAAGCCACTTGAGGTTGCTCTATATTGGGCATAGTGGATCCTGTAGGGGTCCCTTTCGAGCGTGGCTTACTATGTTGCTTTGTAGGGGCCGACTTTTGATCCTTTGTCCAATGCTCCCCTTTCTCTTTCTTTGCTTCCTCCTCAACCTTATTTTTGTAGTTTCTTGTGAAGTTTTTGTAGTTGTGGCAATGCCTGCACTTGAAAGGCAGTTGCTCATAGTCCAGTTCTTGCACATGTGACCAGTCTTCCACTGTTATCTTAATGGCCTCCAAGAGTCCTATTTCCAGGTCCACCTCCACGTAGATTCACGCACAAGATTATTTGTCCTTCCTTTCTTCTCTATCGATGTATTTTTCGAGAGAATTCCAAATAGATTCTAAGTATTTCGAGCTACAACAGTGCAGAGGCAGGTGGGGGAGACGCATCCAGACTGGGACCACCGAAGGCACATCCTAAGTTGGGTCAAATTCCAGCGTCCACTGGTTCAGGTAAAACCCCTGGGGACCCATAAAGTAAGGTTTGTTTCTGAATATCAAATTTATGTATTCAAAATTTTCAAAGATGAAAACATAGTATCATTTCCTGACGAAATGGCTCTTGATGCCTTCTGAGACAAGCGGCCTCCAATTCCTCTGTATCCACGCTTCGATGGATTTTTGAGAATTCCATAAACCAGTAAATTGACCAATCATGCCTCTTTCAGTAATGTTTATAGCAGCATGCCAGGGCTCTTTAGGTGGGAGAGAGACCGATGGGATAGAGTCCATCTTCTTCACAAATTTTTCCTGAGAGGCTGAGACTCTCCATTTTCTACAGGACTCAACCATCTTTTTAAAGGACGAGAGAATAGGGGGGGGAGGAGGGGGAGGCTCAGAGCCCCCTTCTGATGCCATGGTGGCTGAGTGAAGAACGCAGAGGGAGGCTCACGCAGAGTAGCGCACGGGAGGGATTTTTCCCACTATAGATCCTCCATTATAATTTTGACTTTAATAAATAAATTTGAATTTCTTAACCCCCTTCTTGTTACATGTTTATTTATTATTATTTTTTGACCACATGTTCTACTTAGACCTAGATTTTAATTTCACTAGGTTGGGTGACATTTTTATTAGGGAAAATTGTTTTTAAATCTTACTTATCACATCATTCATTTTAAGGCCAAATAGTTTTATTAACTTACCAGTGAAAATTGTGACGTGCCCTTCAGGACGCACTAGGTGCTCCAAGGGTGCCACTTGCCTCTTTCTGTTTTCCTTGTGCAATGTTCCCTTCAATAAGCACTATGTGATCCAAGGGTGCCACTCAAATATTTTCATTTTCCTTGCGTGATGTGCTCCTTAGGATGCACTACATGTTCCAAGGGTGCCACTCTCCTCTTGACTGAATTTGGTAGACGTCAAACCCCTGGAGTCAATACTCTGCCAGGTGATATTATGGGAGACCAAGGGCCTCTAAGGAATAAGGCCCATGCCTTATTGCGTGCCCCTTAGAATCATCATGAGTGACTATCATAGTCTGCCCTCACGACATTGTGGGTCTTCTCGAACTCGGTAATCGTTAAACTACAGTTCGAGCCATGTCGGGAGTGCTAGTAGGTTGTGGCAGGGCTACTACCACACCTCTCCCTCAAATTATATGTTTGTCGTGCGTGACCCTTCTACTCCACATGTGAGTCTGGTCGACAAGCTATCATCAACCTGCATTCATAAACGAATCATGTCAGCAATAATAATCAATAATCATAACCTAATCATATGTACATATGTCACATCTGTTATCACTCCAAGAAACTCCTTAAGGTTGTAGGCTAAGGATGCTTGGTAACTTAAGAAATCATGAATAATGAAAGTGTGGATCAATGGGATAACTGAGAATAGATAATGGGAAGACAACTCACAATGCAATCGAATGAAAAAGTGCTTTTAGGAATCAATGAACAGACAGAGTAATATCAAAAGGTATGGAGAAAACTGATCTAGATAATCAACTACAACAGTGTGTAGGATCATACAAGCTAGAAAGAATTCCTTTAGTTCAATTTTATGAGCTAAATAAGAAGATGACAGTTCTTAATAGCTGAGCTAAACTGAAATAAAGTACAGAACATGGAATAGATGAAGAAATATGTCATTAACAACAAAAGAAGACTGATTCTGTATTGAAAAATAAGTGTCTTAGTACAATAGCCAAAGAGTATCCAAAATTGAACCCTTTAGTGCTACAAATGTCTTTGGATTTATATCCTTTTACAATCAGTTTCAGATCCTAAAAAAATGGATCTGATATTATAAAAATAGAAAGTCAAAACTGACTTACAAAAGATAAGGAGAGATCCTCAAGATGGGGTCAACCTCTATCTTTTGGTCTTCAAACATTGGTTGAAAGTTGATGAAGTGTATCTTAGCCTTCCAAGGCTCTTTGATCTGTTCCTTTGAAAGTGGAATTCGAATTTGATGATGTGTGCCAAAAATTCCTATCATTTTTCTCTTGAAAATCACCAAATCTAGTCAAAAATTTCCTTTTGACTTTCATCTCCAAGAATA